>JAJLWN010000016.1:0-292219 GCA_030570795.1 Wickerhamomyces silvicola | reverse complement strand
ACAATGTCAACGATTGTTGAAAGTCATATAAATGAGCTTTTATATCGGAAATATTATAACTATATATATGTTGTAATTCTTATCTTGGGAATAGTTGTTAATGTTGTTGTGCCTCAAAGTTTCCTTGAAGATGCTAAGGATTGGAATCTAGTATCTTCTGAGAATATTATAAATCAGATCTTTGCATATGGTGGGAATAAAGTCTTTGCAGTGTTGTTTTTTGGCATCTTCATCATTAATTTACTTGAGGAGTTAAAGATTCAAAGAATTGGCCTCACTTCAGGTAATTCTGAGAAAATTGAAGACGTGTCATTAAGAATCTTTAAACAATACATTGTCAAGTATTTATTAAAATTGGTCATTTTGAAAGTGTTGTTTACTGGAATAGATTACTTATTTAGAATAACTGGTGGTAGCTGTCATATTGAAAAATCATTAACTAATATTCTGGTTAGACATACTACATCATTCAAACAGTGTGCTGCTTATAATGGTACCTGGGTTAATATTCAAAGGGGATTCTGTTCTCTAACTCCTTCACAACTAAGTAAAAAAATTAAGTCTGCAGAAGTTTGTCATGGATTAGGCTTATGGAGAGGCGGCTTTGATATTTCAGGCCATTTTTGTTTCTTAACATCATTAAGTTTGATATTATGGAACGAACTACAACTGTTCAATGAAAACTATCAACAAGATACAGAAAATCAAAAAGTAACAAATCTCAAGTCGTGGAGGGACACTACTTTGATTAATTCTGTCAGATGGACAATCTTACTTTCTTTAATTATTTGGGGTTATATTCTAATTATAACTTCAATATTTTATCATACACTATTAGAAAAAGTCGCTGGTCTTTTATTAGGTTATGTTGGACCTCTATTATTATATAACGTGGTGACGTATTTCCCTAAACTAAAAAACTTATTGTACATTAGCTTATAATTTATGACTTATACTCAATACTCGTAATAATGTCTTGTAATCGTTTTTGAAGATTTATAATGTCACCTTTTAATGTGTTTGATATTCTTGAATTATCTATCTCGGTAGACCAACCTTCAACATGGCAAGACTCAATCGTTGTCAGACTTAAATTCAGTATTAGCTTTAAGTTGATTTTATCTATAATTAAATTGAAAGTTAAAATATTTAAAGGTATATCTTTCTCAAGATTTTTAACATTGGCAGGTAATTCTAATCTGATTTTTTCCACTATTTGATGTTTGAATAATGTTTTATTCAAGATATCTCTTAACTTTACAAGAAAGCTAAAAAGTCTATAGTCACTTAAATTATCATATTCCTTTGCGAGTTTGTAAACTCGAATAAAATTTGGTATTGTATGCTTAAATATAATCCACTTTCCTGATTTTTCATTCCTCTGAAGAATCAAGTAGTGTGGAGTCTCAAATCTTAACTCGATTTCATTAAAAATTTCGATTCTGATACCCAAAAGATTCAAACTATTAGTATTTCCTGATGACTTCGAAAGAGGGAAAGCAGTGATACCAAACATTCGATAAATGTTCTCCAGTAAAACGTTATTAGCCTTTTGATCGGGTATGCCATTGTTCGAGATATCAACTTTATTAGGTTCCTTTTTGGCCCTTGTGAAATATTTACTAATGGATCGATCAAAAAATTCATGAGTTATTGGTTGAGGTATTGGATAGTCCTCTTCATATATTTTCCTTCTTTTAGTTACTCGAGGTTCTGACTTAGCAACTTCGTCAGGTTTGTTATCCAACAGCTCTAACATTCCTTTCAATTGAGGCATACTACTTAACAGTGGCTTCTTCTTTTTAATTTTTTCGATCTCTTTCAATATACCAGCTTTACGCTTGTGTAGCTCAGAGACTATAAACAGTTAGCCAACTTGAGAATTTACCACAAATATCAATACATACTCTCTAGCTCCAATGAGGCATTGTCCTGCCTTATATCGTCTAATAGGGTCATTTTTATAGCACAATCAGCTTGTATTCAAAACAAAGTAAACATAAAGTCAAAACATTGAAAGTGAGAAAGGTGTTTGGATGAACTACAATTTTTCCCATAACATCGAGGGTCCTCTTATATTGATTTCAAACTATGAGCAATTGATATTATATCTTCACTTTGAACAATGTCTATCGATGGTCTGTGCTTCATTGTTTCAATTAGAAAGATGGCTGTTTCTGCAACATCTTGAGCTTGAACTGTGGAACCACATATTGGTAAAGTTGAAATGGTATAAACTAATTGATATACTATGCTTGATAACAAGCTCGTAATTGACTCATAAGAAGATACCTCTCTAAGTTCATCTGTTAACTCTCCTGGTTTGAGAATAATGGTTTTATCGAACTTTAAGTTAGCAACTGCAATATCAGCTTCCTCATTTTCTCTCAAATATGATGCAAAATAACTAATTAAAGATCTATCAAATCTTTTAATCATCAATAGGGTTTTTGCTCCTTGATCTTTTGCAACTTGTGATAGGGCTAGATTGAATCTCAGACTATTTTCCTCGCTAGAATCTTCATCCAATGATAAAAATACCAGATCAAAAGGTACATCAACAATTCTTTCGCTCCATTTATCTATAGAACTCTCAACGATTGTATCCACTTTGTTTAGAGTGCAAAATAATGTTGTTTTAACTTTTGACAAAACAGTTAGTTTTTTAATATATATTGATGTTTGGGCTTCTTGAATAAACTTTGATCCAAGTAATCCTGTTCCACCTAAAACCAGGATCTCTAACCCATCATTTTTAAACAAAGACGTCATATAGCTCTCAGTTAGCTTCTTAGTTACAAAGGTTTAGCCTCTTTATTTACTGTGAGCATTTTTGTGTCAAGCTTGAAGAGAAAAAAAACAAATCGGCATTACACTAATTCACAACGAGTAATCGATGGATACTACGTTAAAAGAACTCAATTTTGACTGTGTTCATTAATCCGAAGATTATAAATGTAGCTCAATAGATAGAGCAATAAAGATGAATCAAATACTTTGAAACCTGCTCGAAGTTAGTAAACCCAGAAAGTTTTGACACATTTCCAATTGAAGAGACTCTTGAATTCCATTCATAGCCCAATTACATTTCGTTCCATATTTCGTTCAATAATAACTATAAAAACACATTCACGATTTAAACAAATTAACTTTTCCAAATTTCGATTATTATTATTTTTTTTTCTTAGAAACTGATCCAGAGAATATGTAATAAAAAAAAAACAATTTATAATAATAAAAAACTTGATATAGCGATATAAAGAATTTTTTTGAATTAAAAATAAAGAAAAAGATCAACAAAAAAAGAGATTTTCAAATCAAAGTCATTTTTTTAATATCTGCCTGGAGATCTGTCTCTGTTATAACCTCTGTCACCACCGTAATCTTCTCTTGATCTGAAACCACCTCTGTCACCGCCTCTGTTGTCATCTCTATCGAAACCACCACGGCCACCGTAACCTCTGTCTCTGTCATCTCTGTCAAAACCACCACGGCCACCTCTGAAACCACCGCGGCCACCTCTGAAACCACCACGATCACCGAAGCCACCACGACCTCTGAAACCACCACGGTCACCGAAACCACCACGGCCACCTCTGAAACCACCACGGTCAAAACCACCACGACCACCTCTGAAACCGAAGCCACCGCGACGTGGACCAGAACGAAGTGCTGGTGGATTTGGATCTTTTTGGGCACCTAATGGAGAACCTCTGAAATCAATACCGTTTAATTCTTCAACAGCCTTGTCTAATTGGTCTTCTGTTGCAACATCAACGACACCGGTACCATCATTTTCTCTAGTGAAAACATTGGCGTAGGTGACTTCATAACCTTTATCGGTAACAAAGTCTTTCAAATCTTGCCATGCACTACCCTCTGGGATATTACTGATTAAAATTCTGTATCTATCTTTTCTAGCTCTTGCAAACTCTAACTGAATTGGACCATCAAGGAAATCTTTGTTATTTAGTTCTTCAACAGCACGTTTAGCATCCTCAGCATTAGCGTACTCGATGAAACCAAATCCTCTGTTAGTGATAACTTCAGATAGTTCACCAATTGGTGAAAAAAAGTCTCTCAATTCATCTTCACGCACTAAAAGAGTTAATGTTAGGAATGTTTTTCTTGTTACAATAAAATTTTTTCTAGCTTGGTAGAAGAAATGACAACTTGAAATAGGGAGGAAAATCAATTCGGAAATTTCAATCACTTCACAAGATAAAATAAAATAATTAAAAGTCTACCACATACCATCAAGGGGTAACGGTCTGACAAAAAGTCTAACTTCTGATAATTGTTCGGCCATTATTTCTATTTCTTCTATTTGAAAATGTTTTTATAAGACGCTAAGTCGTTATTGAAACTTTTTGTTTGTGAAGTTTTTCATAGATTTAACTGTTGCCCCTAACATATATATAATATTTACCCGGTCTAGCTATATTTAAAAAAAAATAATGGTAAAGCCACTTTATAGAGCTTTTTAAGAAGAACCCTTCCACTATTATTAAATAGGTTTTCAAGCTATTATCAAAAATATATAACAAAAGATGTTAAAGGCTGCTAAAAAGGGTCTTCATGGTACCAGAAATGTATCAAGTTATAACCAGGCGAAGAGTCTTCGGCGTTATCCAGTTGGTGCAATACTGCATGGTTTTGAAATAAAAAGAGTTTTACCAGTACCAGAACTATCATTTACGGCGGTTGACCTCATTCATACCAGAACTGGCTCAAATCATTTACATATAGATAGGGATGATTTGAATAATGTTTTTTCGATTGGGTTTAAAACGAATCCTCCTAATAAGACTGGTGTTCCTCACATTCTTGAACATACTACTCTATGTGGGTCGCAGAAGTACCCAGTTAGAGATCCCTTTTTTAAAATGTTGAATAGATCGTTATCTAACTTCATGAATGCGATGACAGGTCATGATTATACTTTTTTCCCTTTCTCTACGACCAATCACAAAGATTTTGAGAACCTCAGAAGTGTTTACTTAGATTCTACTCTTAATCCATTACTAAGAAGAGAAGATTTCTATCAGGAAGGTTGGAGATTGGAAAATGAACAAGCAGATGACAAAACTTCACCTTTAACTTTCAAAGGGGTTGTATACAACGAAATGAAAGGTCAAGTATCTAACTCGTCATATTTGTTTTGGATTAAATTCCAGGAGGCAATTTACCCAAGTTTGAATAACTCGGGTGGTGATCCCTCCAAGATCACAGAATTGATATATGAGGACTTATTAGACTTTCATGCTCAAAACTATCACCCATCAAATGCTAAAACATTCACTTATGGCTCTTTACCATTGGATGAGACTTTAGATCATTTAAACCAAGAATATATTTCATTCGGGAAAAGAAATATTCGAAAATCAATCAAACAGCCTCTTGAGCTTGCCGAGTCTAAATTGGTTACTGTTAAAGGTCCAATTGATCCTATGTCTCCTCCTGACAAACAGTTGAAAGCTTCAATTACTTGGAAATGCGGTGATCCTGCTGATGTTTATGAAACTTTCTGCTTGAAATTATTGTCCAATCTTCTGACTGATGGACATTCTTCTCCTTTATATCAGTCTTTAATTGAGTCGGGACTTGGAGATGATTTTTCAGTGAACTCTGGTATGGAATCAACTACTGCTTCAAACTTTTTCACTGTTGGTCTTCAAGGCTTGAGTTCCATCGATGAGTTGGAAACAGTTATCAATGCCGTTTTAAAGGAATATAGCGAAAAAGGTTTTGAGGACTCAAAGATTGCAGCAATTATTCAACAACTTGAATTAAGTAAGAAAGACCAAAAGTCTGATTTTGGCTTAAACTTATTATATGGGTTGCTTCCAGGCTGGGTTAATAATGTAGATACATTTGATGTTCTAGCATGGGATGATATTATAGGAAGATTTAGAGAAGAGTATAAGAAAGGTGGTTTATTTGAAAATATGATTAAGAAATTCTTTATTGATAAACCAGTTTTCAAGTTTGTGATGGAGCCATCTGAGACTTATGAAGAGGATGTCAAGATTGAAGAAGCTGAAAGACTCAAAGCCAAAATAGAACATTTAGAAGAAAATGATAAAGAGGTAATTTTTGAGCGTGGTCAGCATTTAGCGCAAATTCAATCTGAAGAAGAAGATCTAAGCTCATTACCCACGTTGAAAGTTAGAGACATTTCAAGGGTTGGTCCTTCTAATCCGGTATTGTTTTCTGAATCAAATGGAAATAAAATACAAAATCGTGTTACAGACACCAACGGATTGACTTATTTTAGGGCTAGTCGTGATGTCAGTGTTCCATACGAGCTATACCCATACTTATCATTATTTTCTGACGCTCTGACTAACCTTGGAACTGAAACCGAATCAATGGCTGATATTGAGGATCAAATCAAACTATATACTGGAGGGTTATCTTCATCTATCAGTGTTCATTCATCCCCATCAGATCTGACTCCTAGGGTAAGTTTCAACTTTAGTGGTGTCGCATTAAATCGAAATGCTAAAAATATCTATGAGATTTGGGAGAAGTTATTATTAAACACAAATTTTAATAGCAAAGAGAAGCTAGCAACTTTAATTCGTTTATTATCATCGAATAACGTTGGAAGTGTTGCCGAAAGTGGTCATACCTATGCTAGAAACTATGCGGGTGCCTCTATTTCCAGAGCAAAAGCTATTAGTGACACATTGAGCGGTATTGACCAACTAGAATTTTTGAAGAAGCTAGCCACTTGGACTCAAGATGAGACAACATTTCAAAGGAATATAATCGATAAACTAAATGACTTAAAAAAATACTTGCTCAGCTCAAATGAGCTGAGATTTTCTTTAATCTCAGATAAGGAATCAATCATTGAGAACGAAAAACTAATAACATCTTTTGCCTCTAGGATACCTCAGGTCTCAGACCAAACTAATGAGCTTGCACCAAACTATCCACTAAACCCGAGCAAAAAATCATTCATTAAGCTTCCATTTCAAGTTGGATATGCTTCTTCAGCATTTGCTGGTGTTCCATATATCCATGAGGATAGTGCTCCACTACAAGTCTTGTCTAGTCTACTAACGTTCAGATATTTGCATCGCGAAATTCGTGAGAAAGGTGGTGCCTATGGAGGTGGTGCAACCTACAGTGCTTTAGATGGCCTCTTTAGTTATTATTCCTACAGAGATCCTAATTCTTTACAAAGTTTAGATACTTTCAAAAAGGCAGGCAAATTTGCTATTGATAATGAATGGTCAGATCGTGATTTGGATGAAGCTAAGCTGACTATATTTCAAAGTATTGATGCCCCAATAAGTGTTAAGTCGGAAGGTCAAGCTCTGTTTAGAGAAAACATTACTGATGAAATGAAACAAACAAGAAGGGAACAACTTCTTGATGTTGATATTCATGATATCAGAGATGCAGCTGAAAAATACCTAATTGGAAAAGAATCAAGCAATGCACTTGTTGGAAACTCAGAAACTTTAGAAAAAGATTGGACTATTATTGACTTAAGTGTTCAGGAATAGGCTAACATTTATTTGTATATAAACTAAGATAAATTTGTACATATAAGCTTTTCTTCCTAAACTGGTATATTGCCTTATTTGTACGCGTATTAGCAAAAAACCTTCCGTTGTGCCCCAACAAAGTTTCGTCCAGAGAAAAAAGAACAGATCAAAGAACTGACAGCTTACACTGAAAGTTAGTTGAATTTATTCTTTTAACGGTGATTACCAAAGATGAGGTTGAATAATCTGATATTTTGCATTTTATCGCTAGTTGTGTCAATTTCTGCATTACACTTTGAAGTTGAGGCAGTTGAAGAATCCAAACCACCAGTCTGTATACGTGACTTCATCTCTGAAGGTCAGTTAGTTGTCATCAATATCCATTCTTCTGGATCCTCAGGGGATGGTCAAGTTTTAAACTTCTTCGTTCGTGATAGCGTTGGAAATGAATACAGAAAGAAGAAGGATTTCTCTGGTGATGTTAAATTTGCGTTCACCGCTCACTCTTCTGCTGCATTTGATGTCTGCTTTCAAAATATCTTACAAAGACATGGTAGAAAACTATCTAGGGATATTGAAGTAGATATTGAGGCAGGTTCTGCTGCTAGGGATTGGAACGTCATTCAGGCTGCTCAGAAATTAAAACCAGTCGAAGTCGAATTGAGGAAAATCGAAGAACTCACTGATGAAATTGTTGGTGAATTAGATTACTTAAAAGCAAGAGAAGAGAGATTAAGAGATACTAATGAATCTACAAACAGAAGAGTGAGAAACTTTTCAATTTTAATTATTTTTGCATTAATTGGTTTAGGTGCATGGCAAATCGCTTATTTGCGTAACTATTTCAAAGCTAAACACATCATTTAACAATTTTGGATCATAATATGTACATTAAATGCTAAATTAAATAAATGAGTTCCAAGTTTCAGTTAGTAAGCTCAGTTTTCCTAAAATGTCGTCTAGATCTCTTATTGTGATATTTACGTTATTACAATCGGTTTCTGTTGCAATCATATCTAATTTTTACCACTTAATCCAACCTCTAGATTAGTGTTAATTGATCTTAAATCCTGTAGATCAATTGAAGTACCCTTTTTCCCTATTTCTTTCAGCAGACTCAACTATACATGTTGTATAACATCGATATTATCTTTTACCCAGTATTAACTGATATGATTTTTTTCAATAATATGTCAAAATCAATGATGTCTGTCCCTTCCATGGCCATTACACCAGGACTGTTGTCAATAATAAATTATTTCGATATTTTCAGATCAATAAAGGGACTTTTTAAGATCTTTTATGGACATATCTCGAACTATTGAATACTTAGCAAATGTCTCCAGTATTTCATCTTCTATCTTTGGTGCTATACCTTTAGGGTCCGTGAAATCTTCTATGCTCCACTTACTCATTTATTTTCGAGCCTATCAATTCAATATCAGTATTACTGTATATAGAAAGAATTACACACTACCTACCATCGAATACAATATTCTTTAGTATTCTTAATATTGTACTCAAATTGAATATAGTTACTACAATATATAAAGGTCGGAACAGCTGCAAGCACATGACTAGATTGACCGTAATAATAATATAAAAAAAGTCGGGTAACATTTTGCTTGAAAGTCAAAAATGAGTTTACTGTCCGTTCAGCTTATATACAGAAATACCAACCGAACTAATCTGAGATAAAAAAAACATTAGTTTGCTATATCCTCAATCGAATCTGTCGAAGTATCTGTCTGTTTGATACTTTTGGACTGATCAAGATGAGCGATTCTAATGACTTTGAGCACGAGGAGGCAAATCAAGAACTCCACGAGTTGGAAGATGAAAAAAGAGAGGAGGAAGAAGATGAGGAAGAAGAAACTGAGTTGAATCCTGAGTTCGAGGCTAATTACTACGACACTAAGATCACAGGACTAGAAGACGGAGATGACAATAGTAATGCTGGTAATATCCTTAAGGATAATCAAATAAATAGAGACGATGATGATGATGATGATGATCAGGAAGAAGAAGATGATGACGATGATGACGACGAAGAAGATCAAGTTAGAAGTCGTAAGAGAGCCCGTCGTGATCGTAATCAGTTTTTGGATGTTGAAGCAGAGGTCAGTGATGATGATGAAGATGAAGATGAAGATGATGAGGAATTAGCCAGAGAAGGCTTCATTGCACCAGAACACGAGCACGATAATGAACCTTTACCAAGAGATGACAGATTACATAGACAAGTTGATCGTACCCATGAAAAGAGTACGGAGGAAGATGCGCAAAGACTAGCAGCCGAGTTTAAAGAAAGATATGGTAGAACAAACAAATATAGAGGTGATGAGTCGGGAGCTGTTTCACAAAGATTCTTATTGCCATCTATTGATGATCCAAGTATTTGGGGTATAAGATGTAGACCTGGTAGGGAAAAAGATCTAATTAGAAAAATTTTAAAAAGGAAACTTACTCTTGAAGGAAAACCAAATTCCTTGAAGATTTTATCTGCGTTTCAAAGAGATCATTTTACTGGTTACATATATATCGAAGCTGAGAAGTTGACTGCTGTAGATGTGGCAATCAATGGTTTCCCTGATATCTATCCGTCGAATAAAATATTAGTCCCAGTCGAAGAATTTCCTGATTTATTAAGAGCCAGCAAGTCAAATGAGATTAAAGTGGCACCGGGAAGCTATGTCAGAATTAAAAGAGGAAAATATAAAGGTGATTTGGCTATTGTTGATGCAATTGAAGAAAATGGTTTGGAAGTCACCCTACAAGTGGTTCCAAGACTAGACTATAAAGGTCAAGATTTTGATGAGGAGACAGGAAAACGTAAAAGAATTAGCTCAAAATTCAGACCTCCACAAAGATTATTTAGTAAAAAGGATGCACTAGAAAATGATGCTAGTAATCTAGTAGTTCGTTCTAGTAATAGTTTCTCCTATAGGGGTGAAGAATATATTGATGGTTTCCTATACAAGTTATTTAAAATACAATTTTTGGAGACTCAAAATGTTCAGCCTAAGCTAGAGGAGGTCTCTAGATTTAATACTGGTGATTCTGATGATCTAGATTTAACATCTATTGCACTGTCTTTGAAATCATCTCAGGCTGTCGTATTCAATATAGGGGATAGAATAAAAGTTTTACATGGTGAGCAACAGGGTTTACAAGGTGATGTTATTTCCTCAAATAATGAGACAGTACTTATCAAGCCTCGAGACTTTGCTGGTGACAACTTAGAGTTTCCAGTAAGTAATCTAAGAAAAATCTTCACGGAGGGTGATCATGTTAGTGTATCCAAAGGTAAGCATGCAGGCCATACAGGTATTGTTGTTTCTATTGATGAAGACCATGTTACTTTCATTTCAGATCAGTCACATAAAGATGTCACTGTGTTTGCCAACCATTTAACAAAATCAACTGACTCATCTACTCTTGTTGGTGGCCAGTATGAACTACATGACTTGGTTAGAGTGAACACAACAACTGTAGGTGTAATAATAAAGGCCGATAAGGATGTTCTTAAAGTTTTAACACAAGAGGGTAAAGTGATATCATTATCTCCATCTTCTATTATATCAAAGGTTGAAATTAGAAAAGATCAAGCCTTTGCTGCAGATTCAACTGGGGAACCAATAAAAATTGGTGATACTGTTAAAGAAAACCAAGGTTTTAAAAGACAAGGTACTATTTTACATATTTATAGATCATTTTTGTTCATCTATACCAAAGAGACAGCTGAAAATTCAGGTGTTTTTGCTAGTGATATTTTAAGTGTTACTGGTGTTGCTTCAAAAAATAATTTTACTGAAAAAGAAGATAAGTTAGATTTGACTAAAATGAATCCGAAGTTCAGGGGTAGTAATATGGAACCTCCTCCTTTACCTATCAAACAAGTTGGTCGTGACAGAACATTGAATCAACATGTTAGTATTAGATTAGGTGAATACAAAGGTTATCGTGGAATTGTCAAAGACACAAATGGTGATATCGCAAGAGTTGAATTACACACCAAAAATAAAATATTGAATATCTCAAAACATAAATTGGCATTTATAGATAGTAACAACAGATTAATTCCATATGAAGAATTTATCAATTCTAGATTCAACGATCTAAGATCTTCAAATCCTGGATATTCTTCTTCTCATGGTAGGGGCTCCAACCGTCCTGGAAGCAATTATAATTCAATCAGTGTTGCCTCGGGATCTAAGACCCCTGCATGGAGTAGTAATGGTGGTGGAAGAACTGCTTATGGTGGTTCTACTTCAGGTGGTTCTGGCTCTGGAACAGCTTGGGGAGGTTCTGGTACGGCCTGGGGAGGTGGTGCTGGAACAGCCTGGGGAGGTGGTGCTGGAACGGCCTGGGGAGGTGGTGTTTCTGCACATAATGGAAATCAGAGCAGTTGGGGTAGTGGTACTGCTGCAGGAAATGCTAGTGCATATGGAGCTGAAAGCTCTTGGGGCAAAGGTGGGAATACAGCTTATGGTGCAGGTAGTTCTTGGGGTGGTCGTTCATCATATGGTAGATCTCAGAACAGCTGGAGTGCAGCAACACCCGGATCATACCAAACTGCAGAGACTCCAGGTGCAAATTATGAACCTAATACAGCTCCTACACCTTATGAAACCGCACAAACTCCATATGAAGCTGCTCCAACCCCAGGCTTCATAGCCCAAACACCTGGAGGTTATGCTTCTGATAATGAATAATACCAGAAAGTCTGTATTCGCCTGAAAATGAAAAAAAACTAAAATTATAAATTGTATATTAACTAAAAAAAGTTTTTGGAACTTGCATTTTGTAGTGTCAAATTTTGAGGTCTTTGGGCCACATACAAAAACATAAAGTAATTTTATCAACGGATTTTGACAACAGAAAGATGTCAGTCACTGTAAGTAATCTTCTAATTTAAACTTGGTTCGGCTACTAATAAAGCTATGATAGCTTCATACTGATATTGGTGATATCAAACTAGAAATATTTTGTGAAAAATGCCCCAGAAGCTCAGAAGTAAGAAAGAGTAATGAAGACTTAGAACGATGCCTCTAACATAATTGATAGAATTTCTTAGCTCACTGTGCACAGGGTACATACAATGGAACAAGAGTTGTACGATCTATTAAAGGATTTATTGTCCAATTCATCGACCCGACAACACAGGGAAAGGTGGTGAATTAATATGGGGAGGACATTTTGAAGATGAAATACGGCCGGAGCTGAAGCACGATGGAAGAGTATGTACAGTATGGAAAATTAAGGAAAGAAGATACTAATGCAATACGTCAGGGAGTTCTTTCAATGGCTAATACTGGCCCCAATACAAATGCATCACAGTTCTTTATCGTGAGTTTGATTTATATTGAATTATAGACAAATACTAATAGGGAATTAGACATACGCAAAGCATCCATCCTTAGATGGTAAATATACAGTGTTTGGGAAAGTACTAATAGGAGCAGAGGGTTTGCCCGATGCTACATTGTCTAAACTGGAAAATACCTTAAGAGATAAAAAGAACAAACCAAGAGTCCCAATCTACATAAAAGATGTTACGATACATGCGAATCCTATCGCTGATAAAATCTCAGACTAATTTATCAGTTTTATTATAAAAGTACATATGTAAAGTAAACTTTTGTGCTTTAAATGCTCGAAGAATGTTCAATATTGACTCCATTTTAAATATAATTTGTTATCAAGATTAACATAGAACTTATATACAAGTATTAAAATCTAATGTTGAAACTCATAAACCTTTTGGCTTTCTTGAAAAATTCAATGGTGTAGTTTCAGTAACTTTTCTCTTTTTAGCTTCTGTGAACAATACTCTTCTTTTCACTTGTAGTATTAGTAACTTGAATTTAAACCAAGAAGACTCATGACTCACCTATTGGATCATAACGAAGTTGATTGACTAATGGAGCACCACGATTTATCAATATATGTTTTCTTACACCTGTAAATGCTGTTGATAGAAGCTGTACAACTACTTTTCCTTTGTTTTTTGCTCCTATAAAACCCCCTTGTCAGTATACAACAATAGCTATAGAAAAAAGAAGATCACATACCAGCCATGTTTATCTAATATATCAAATAGTAGTTAGCACTTTATTAACTCTTCTAGGTTAAACTATATCAAAACTTGATCAACATTTTTCCAATTAGAGGTGTTCGGTTGTGATCATGAAAAATACACGAAGTGCCTATACCGATATATATATATATATTTCAATTTAAAGCTACTACATTTTGAAGTTAACTATCATGGTATATATGCTTTCTATATTGTTTTATGCTTTATTACTTCCAACTCATTCTGAATTGACTCTGGATTAAAATGGTTTTGAACAAGATGATCTATAACCTCCCATCCCCAGGCATTCACATACTTTCTTCGAACAATTATATTATTATGCGCATCTGGTTTCAATGTGACTAGTACTTTTCTCCAATCCATTTTCCAATGCCACCCTCTTGCTATTCTCTCCTGTACTGCCTTTTTGTCTCCACTGATTAAATTTTTCAGACCATGCTGTTGTTTGTTAGAATAATGTGGTGGTGGAAGTTCATCATAACTATACAGTTTATCGTGAAATATTGTAGATGTTCTGACTGAAGGATCTATAAGGTAATCTTCACCAGGTTCTGGTGACATTAACACGTTTGCAGCAGACATTAAAGTGGAAGCTACGGGTGGAATATTGAAATTAATCCCATCGCCATCTTCCTCTTTCTGTACTTCCTTCTCTGCCTTTTTTTTTAACTTAGTTTTTTTATCCTCATCAGTATTGCTTGTTCTGGTTTGTGTTCGGAGATATTTCTTGATCTTCTTTCTTTTGCGCTTTTCAGAAGATGTTGAGAATAATGATGGTGATGATATTTTAACTTTGTAGCCACCTGACGGTTTAGTATTATTATCAGTTATGCCTTTAGATTTATCCTGGGAATCCGGATCATCATCAGGAACTTCGCCAACAGTACCACTTCGTGGTCTCTGTTCTGCTGTTTGTTCTTTCAAACTGTCTTCACTTTGATCTGCATTCAAGTGTTCGTCAGGATTATATCCCTTCTTTATCGCTTCAATCTCACCCAATCCTTTCCAATCAAGATATAAGAGAGAAGAAGTTTTTAATGGAACAATTCCGTCATTGATAGCATTTGCATACAAGGTTCTGGTTAAAAAACTCTCAAATACCTCGTGTGCAGGACTTCTCAATACTTGTTCCAAAACTGGCTTAGCTGTGATTTTTCTATTACTATCTGCCGACGTTTCTAAGTTCTCAGATTTTTTCACAATTGATAGAAACTTATGAGATAAGGTCAGATCTCTACCAGTTGAACCTAAAATTCCAGCGTCTAGAGCCAATGATATTGCTTTCGGTAACTCAGATAGAATACCTAAAAATGGACTAGCGAGTGTAATAAAATGAACTGGTTGAATTCTTTTGAAAATATCAGGTCTTATAGATGCAATATAAAAAACTGCAAACGTTTGAACTGGACCACCCAATGAATGACCAATAAATGATATTCTATCAATTGTATACTCTGTTTCATCACAGAGGTTAATAACATAGTGAGCGACCCTTTTACCTAAAAATTTGATACCCTTTTCCGATTTTCCAACATTTCCATCATATCCACGTATTATTATGTTAGCATTATGAATCTGATTAATCGTTTTCTCTATGTTGTCTCTTAAATATAACATGTCAGCACCAACATTAGAGAAAATTCCATGGGTTAAAACAACAAGATGAACGGTATCTTGTGGTCTTTTGGGGGGTTTATTCCAAAGATCATATGTAGTAAGCTTCATTGCATGGAGTAAATCACTATCGACCTTTTCATCAGAACTGAATTTTTTCAAACTTTTATAGTTATTACTGATGGAAATATTGTAATTGATTGTGAACTTATTTGTCAGCGTTATCTGGGATACGATATCTATTGTCCATGAATATATGTTTTTCTCTACCAGACTTTCCCTGTTCAAACGGAGTTTTGATTTGAATGATTGACCCGGTTTGATATCTGCATTATAATCAATTTTTGTACTGTTCTTCTTTCTATGGTCATAATTATATGGTGTGACATCAATATAGAGACAGAATGGCCCTGTTATATATAATGGTCTAAAAATATTGGGCTCACGATTCTTTACACGAAGCCATATAAAACTCCCATCATCATCTTCGAGCACCGAGTTTATGTCAGCCACCCATTCGTATTCTATTATGAACCTGTTTACCTCTCCTATATTTAATGAACCGTAATTATGGTACAAGATATCTTCTTTTAGTAACTCTAATGATTTTGAAGATGGTGATATTAGAGATGAACTGAATGTATTTAGCGTACCAGTTTTAAGCTTTAAAGGTTCCATTTTTGTATCATTTCACTCATGTATATCTGTATCCTATGAATATAATCACACTTGAAACTATGGCACCTATAATTAAGTATTATTAAAGAACAAAATACATATATAGTAAACAACCTATTACTTACTGCTTGGTTGAAATTCATATGTTCAGGGCATCGTAACCCTTCATTAACTATCAAAGTAATCATACAAGAGGATCAAATTAGATTAATTACAGAATTCAAGAGTTCATTGAAGATTAGTTACTAATCTCACTATTTATGGATATTCAAATAAGAATATCTCTGTGCTTAGTTGTTCTTCACAGATGGTGACAGTTTAATTAAGTGAAAGAAAGTCAAAAAAAAATATGTCGAGTGGACTAGATATACTTACTATCTCGACTAACTTTTACAAGTTGATAAGTGATAGTCTCAATTTCTCTATCAAACTGGTTGCTAGCTCTTAATTAGGAAAAAAATTTTCAGATATTCGATATGCTGTTTTTTAGACTGCCGAATCCAGATGACCAAACGCTATTGGACGCTGAGCTATCACTAAGAAGAGCTAATTGTATAGTTTTAGCTGTGTTAGATTCAAAGGAACTATGGACTTTCAGCATTGATAAAGAAGAAGCTCCAACTCCAGATAAGATCAATAATCTTGCTGAAACCCCTGGTCAATCGCTGATATCAAGTGCTATATTCAAGTCTACTAATGGTGTACCTTCATCACTTATGTCACGAATTTCAGTAACATTCCTTAAGACATTGAAAAAGTTTCTAAAATCTGACCTGTTGCAAATGTTAAATATCTTTCATGGCCCTTAGATCTATGTCAAACTAAAGAAGCATATAAATTCAAAGATGCAGATGTCAATCTTTTCAATGAATTACTCAACGACCCATTTTCTCTGATTGATGATTTTGTTAGTTTAAAGGCGTCTTCAAGCACCAGAGCACCATCAACTGTTCCTACAAGTAACAACACACACCCCTAGTATTTAACGCCAATTCAGTTAAAAATGATAGTCAGTCAAATCTCATATCTATCGTGAATACAGTTCATTCACCAACACCAATGAGTGACGATATGTCTAATAATACAAATGATGATTGGGATTACTTAAATGAAGAATTACTTAACATTAAGTATAAAGATGTGTCATTTCTTTAAATCAAACTTCTCATCAAAGTCATAAAATTTCTAATCGTAAGTCGTATTTTGTAGCAAATTTTCAATATTTAAACCCAATTACTATCATCACTTGGTGGTTCAAATTCATAGGTACTTAGTTTTACCAAGAAACATCGGTGGTTATCTTTACTTTCCAATGAATATCTCCTCTCCACTAAATTGGAAAAAAGTTATGAAATCTTCATACTTTCCTCCATGAGCTCATTTTAAGGTACACTCTGTAACGGAGTTATTATATATAAAAGATTAATAAATGATTATTATAATTTCTTTATACCTCGAAAAAGCGCGAAAATCGCGAAAAGATTTTAATTTGTTCTAATCACGTGATTAGCATGAGAAACTATGATTATGTAATACATTATTTCATTTAACCTAACAACTAAGACACATTATTTATCTATCAGATTAATTTGGAATAATCCCCTATTGGTCGTTAGACAAGTTTTAATTTCTTAGTTTTTCACTTTGACCTGATAATAGAGTGAAACTTGGAGCTGAAAGTTTTTCAGTACCTTTTAAGAAATTTAATTCTAATACGAATTCATATTCTAATAAGTTAGCACCAACTTTCTTAATCAATTCACCTGCAGCACTAGCTGAACCACCAGTAGCAATGATATCATCAACAACAATAACGTTAGAGCCTTCTGGAATAGCTTCGAATTGGATTTCAAAAATATCTTCACCATATTCTTTGACATATGTAGCAGAAGCTAATTTACCAGGTAATTTACCTCTTTTTCTAATTGGAACAAATCCTACTCCTAATTCTAACGCTAAAGTTGGTCCAAATAAAAACCCTCTAGACTCTAAGCCAACAATGAAATCAATTTTGGTATCACGGAAAGTCTCTTCTAAATGTAATTTAAAAGCTTTAACTAATTTTTTAAATAGATCCGGATATCTGAAAATTGGTAAAAAATCTTCAAATAAAATACCTTCAGATGGGAAGTTTGGATACTGATGTAGAGCACTTTTTAGCTCTTTAGCATAACTATTGATTAAATCTTGAGAAGTCATTATTTAGAAATAAAATGAACGTTGCATACAATTATAAAAAAAAATTTTTTTTTGAATACCGGAAATTAAAAACCAATTTCGCGAATGTACTTTAAAAGAGCAGTATAGGCACTATTATAATAACATAGCTTTCAAAAAGGTATTTTATACAATATTATGTTGCTTTTCTCTGGATCTTGTGTTGAAAACTGTTAAAGCACGTTCAGAAATAAGACCAGTATACTCAGTTATGTAGAATGAACCAATATTGTCAGTCCAACTAACAGATCCATGATCAAAAGAGTATCTTTTAACTTCAAATTTGTTTAGAACATTATCAATATCATCATAGTTGATTGCATGACTATCAGGTATTATTGATTTTAAACTTATTATCTTTGTTCCTGGTTTAAGATCAGTAAATAGTTTTAACACTTCTTTATTTAAATCAGCAGTGAAAAGGAAGTTATTGACTAATATTACATCACATCTGTCAATTACATCTTTAACTTCTTTATTAGCAACAAAGCTCTGTCTGTTAAATAGTTTCACTTTACCAGGATTTAAACCAAATAGCTTACATCTTATAATGAACTCAGCAGCTTGAGCATCAGCCAATTGACTACAGTTCTCCATAACTTCACAACCATAACTCTCAGAACCATACTCTAAGGCAGCTTGAATAACAACATTACCCACGCCCGAACCTAGATCAATGAATGTAGATTTTGAAGAAAGTCCAACTTGATCAAAAACTTTTGATAAAAATCCAGGTAATAATTCACCGTATACATTATTAGAGAAAGCTCTATAATCTTTCAATATATGAACAGAGGGAGAAACAGATCTCGAATAAATTTGATTCAAAATTTCATGTACAAATAGCCTCGAGATTGTCTTTTTAGATTTCAAATGTGTTATAAATTCACCAGACTTATGAATAACTGATATTAAATTATTTAATTCATTGATGATTTCAAAGATCTCTTTATAGTTTTGTGATCTAAATGCCTTTGAGTATCTTCCAGCTATAGAGCTATAAGGATCCTTAGGATTGAAAACTGTTAATCTATAATCATTTGGAAAATACGTAAACGATAAAGACTCAATCAATCTGCCAATCTCTTCTAATGGATCTAACTCAAAATCCTGAGATTCAATTATATAATATTCTTCTTGAATCTTTGGATATACAACATTTCTCAATGAAATCTCCTTCGGTTGTAAACCTTTATAATGTTTATATTTATGTAATGTCTTCTTTATTAATTGAGATGCAGAGGTGAATTGTAATGATTGAACTTTCTCAGTTGTATTTTTATAGATATCACCAGTGAAAAAATCTTTCCTTATAGGAATTTCAATATCGTTATGTAGATTTTTCATGAATGGTTCATAATCATCTATCAAATCTGTTTCTTTCATCAAAGTCTTTTTAGATCTTGATGTATTTAATAGTTTCATATCAGAATTCTTTGATACTTTGATACTTTTCTTTGTACTCGCTTTAATTTGATCATGTTTCCTCTTTTTGGAAAGCTCTTGCTCTTTCTGAAGTTGTTCCCTCTTCTTTTTTTCTAACTCATGTTGCATCTCCTTCTTCTTCTGTTCTCTTTTCAGTTTTCTCTTTTCTTTAGCCTCCATCTCTTCTTCCCATATTTGTTGTTCTATAGTTTTCGTAACTCTTTTTCTTCCTCTCAGATAATTATCTGATGAATCATAATCACCCATACTAGTGTACCAATGAGCAATTTCTATCAAATTTTCTAATTTTTTATTCTTTGCACCCTTTTTTATAGTTGTTTCAGTATCTTGTGGAGTTCGAGGCTCACTAGAGCCATCACTCGTGCTGTCTCCATTTGTAAAGTCCAAATTACTTAACGCGTCCTCTACTTTGAAAGGTCCTTTAGTTAACAGCATATTTCTGACTTAGTAGGAACCTAACTATTCTGAAAAATTCTTCACTATCTCAAAACTGAGTAAGGAAATCCCTTCAACCTTTGACTTTTATATAAATCAACAAATCTCTAAAATTCATCATTCACCCAAACTGAAGTTCTCGTTTAATTGTTGGTTAAAACACTACCCACTATATTATAGATTATATAATCGCTTACCTAATGATATATATAATACATAATACATCTCATTTAATTTATTGATTTGGCACTAAATGTATGTAGCTATCCCAAATAACCTTCTATTTATTAGTGTTAGAGCTAGAGAAAATGTATTAAGAGTAGTAATTCAAGAAATTTCCCTCCTTGAGAGCCCAATCTATAGGCTTTTCATTTTGCTCTAGAAGCCATTTATTACTTAGAATAAAATGGTGAGCATCAAAAAATCCTCTCCTAGCACTTAGTGGACTAGGGTGAACTGATTTGAGTACATGTATTCTTTTTAAATCAATATTAATATTTGAAATTCTTTTCTGTGCTGGGGTCCCCCACAAAAGTAACACTACTTTTTGATTATTTGAGGATAAAGCTTTAGATAATACTTGTTCCGTAAATTGTTCCCAACCTCTTTTCGCGTGTGAGTTAGCTTCATGTGCTTTAACCGTCAGACATGTATTTAACAATAAAACACCTTGTGCAGCCCATTTTGTTAAATCACCACATCCAGGTCCACTTGGTTCTTCAAAATCGGGATAGTCAATCTTTAATGCCTTATACATGTTTTTCAATGATGGAGGTGGTGGTGTAGGAGCCTTTACCGAAAAGGCTAAACCATGCGCTTGATTAATATTATGATATGGATCTTGACCTAAAATTATCACCTTCACTTTGTTTAATGGCGTTAATTTCGACCACGAGTAAATTTCATCATGTGGTGGGAATACTTGAATGTTCGCTTTCTCTTGAGCTCTTAAGTATCTCTTCAATGTTAAAAAATATGGTTTTAATAACTCTTTATGCAATGCTTTGAACCATGAATCTTCTAACGAGGATATTTCAAGATCTAATAATGATTTCTCTTCATCAGTCAAAAGGGAAACAAATTTCTCTTTGAACTTATGAGGTGGAAGATTTTCATCAACCTCAATTGACTTAGTATTAGATTTCTGTGTAGACTGTTGTATCGTTGTAATTTTATTTTTTGAGAAAAAATCAGTGATGCATTTTGATTGTTCGGTTTTAGCTTTCTTTATAGAAATATGTTCCTCATGAATCTCACGTTTATCAGATGTCATTTTTCTTTTACCTCTATAGATTTTCTATATAGTTAGTTTTAAAGACATAAGTTAATACGCGTTCGATATGCTAGCTGCCAAACCAATACGTGACTTGATTTTGTCACAAAGAAACACAGTTTTCACTGAAAACAAGAAAGAGCCCAATTCAACATTAAACAAGTCTTTGAGTTAACGACATGGTAATCCTATAAACTGAAATATATTTCAATTTAAAATCTTGTTAAATTTGCATTGAATCTTGTGTCTGTGAAAGTGAAACATATTCCGAGGTACTTATCACATGATTTACACGTGACTCTGCCAAAATTTAAGCAACACACTTCCGGTTCTAGATATCCTTCTTTCGTGAGTAAGTGATAAACGGATTTCAACTGCTTAATTGCATTCATTCCAAGAGATCAATATCTTTTAATAGCTTCTATAGTTGAAAAGTGAAGAATCGAATACATTTGCTGGATTCAAAGTTTGAAACGGAACACCCTTTGAAAGATTGAATTAGCCCAGAATAAAGGTAAGCTATTAATATCTTCCTGAAGTTCAATATTGACTACTTAGTTGATTGTCAATAGAAACCTCATTAAATTCTTCTTTATTCTGCTATCTGTTTTTGAGAAGGAGAGTATTTTCATTTGAAAAGAAAGCCAAGTAAAGAACCTAATTAAAGTCATGTCTAATAGGGGAGAAAATAGTCCAATACCTAAACCTTCCTCATCAAGTGACTTGAAAAACGAAAGTCCTAAAATTAATGAGCAAAATTCACAGACTCCACTGACTACCAAAGTTACAAATGATTCGAAGCTAATAAATGAAGATATTAAAAAGGCAAATGAAACATGGTCAATTTGGCCACGAAAGTCTGTTCAACTAGATGTATCAAGAGCTAATTCAGATAACACGAAAAATACTACAACAAATTCAGCTGCATCTGTCAAATCAACAAACTCAACACTTAGTAATAAGGAAGATAATAATGACCAAGTCAGTATCAAATCTAAAGATTCAGAAATTGATAAGATTAAAGAACGTGAAGATAGTTGGATGAGATGGAGAAAACCATCATTGACATCATTGAAAAAAGCAAGTCAAATGGATGAAGAGGCAATTTCTAATAATGAACCTTTAAAGTCTGTTATACATAAGAATCAGCGGGTTGAGAGATCAGCATCATCATCTTGGTCTTTTTGGAATAATTCAACCGGTATAACTAATGAAAATCTGTCAAACATTTTACTCAATGGTGGTGAAGCTGTTCTCTTTGAACCTACAGATATTTCAAAAGAACCAGATACCAAACAGCAAAAAAATTCAAAGCCAATTAAACCCAAAATTCCAAATAAGGTTGTACCAGAATTTGAAAAATCATTACCATACTATTCAACCTCTTCTTCAATAATCAATAATTTCAATAGATTGAGATATACTTTAGGATTTGATGTTGAAGACCCTAAACATCTTTATAGAACAGCGAGTAAACCATCAAATATCAAAAAAATCTTAATTGTTGGTGTACATGGGTTCTTTCCGACAAAAGTATTACGTCCATTGATTGGCGAGCCTACGGGAACTTCAATTAAATTCGCAAATGAGGCAGAAAAGGCGGTATGGAGATGGGCAAAGAAGGAAGATTTAGAAGTTACTGTACAAAAAATTGCATTAGAAAAAGAAGGAAAAATATTTGATCGTGTTGATTTCTTTTATGAAATCATGTCTAAATGGAAAGAAGATATTCAATCAGCAGATTTTATTTACTTTGCATCGCATTCTCAAGGTTGCCCTGTTACCATTATATTATTGGCTAGATTAATTCAAAATGGTATTATCCAATCACAGAGTCAAAAGATAAGTTTGTTGTGTATGGCAGGTGTCAATAATGGACCATTCTATGGTGCTGATCAAAGATTAATGGTTAGAGCCTTATCTACAATTGAAAGTGACTCGCTAATGGAATTATTCCAATTTCAGAATTTTGACTCTGTACATTCTAAAGAATTTTTACAAAGCTTGAAAATAGTTATATCAAAGAACGTTAAGGTTACATTTGTTGGCTCTATAAATGACCAATTAGTCCCATTATATTCCTCGACATGTCTTCATGTGAGGCATCCGAATATTTTCAGGGCAACTTATGTCGATGGAGCTTCTAATACTCCGGATTTTGTTACGCGAACAGTATCTATAGCTAATCATTTGCATAATATTGGATTAAGTGATCATGGTGTGATTAAAGAGATCAGTAACTCCTTAGCAGGTCCTTTAACTGGCGGAGGACACTCCAAGATATATAATGATCCACAAGTTTATGATTTAGCATTAAATTTTTCACTATACACTAATGATTTAAAATATAACTTCCCATTACACTTCAAACCTTATATTGTTGAACAATTAGGGACGAATCCTTATCATTTACCTTGGTGTATGAGAGGACTAATATTTGAAGTACGTTCAAACCTCAAAGAAGAAGCTGATCAAGATATAAACGATTTATTTGAAGAATTTGAGAATTGGAAGCCTGAGACTAAACAATTGAAAGACATGAAGTATAGATTAAACGGTATAAAGAGTAAGTTATAGGTGCCGTTGCAAGTGTGGGTTCTGGAAGCCTATGTTTTTTTTGTAATTAATCAGAAATGTTTCAACTTATGTAATGGCATTCAATAAAACGTTCTTTTATTAAGTTTATATCAATCGTAGTTGTATAATGAAAGAGACTTTCTTCTGCCTAATCTTCTGCCTAACCTTCTGCCTAAACCTCTGCCTAACCCTCTGCCTAAGTCTCCCTTCTACTTGGAAACTGGCCCCGCCACCGCTAAAAGGGATAGAAGGATCCGGGCAACACAACCCTTATAATTAGTGCAGAAAAAGGGCTAAAAAAGGAAAAAAAGAAAAAAAGAAGAGCTTAATAACATATCAAACAAAAAGGTGAACAGGTTTTATCAATTAAGTTCTTTCAGTCCCAATCACTGGTTATATAAGGTCAATTATATAACTTTACTATCTGAAACTTGAAACTCTTGAGAAGGAAATTTTGGTTGAAGTTGTGTGCTTGTTGTGTGTGTGTGTGAAAAAAATTGAAGGTCTATTAATAAAGGGAAGATAGAAGCAATGGGTAATAGTTCCTCTAAACAGAAAGGGGACTCATTGAAGAGTTATCCATCTTTCCAACGAAGTGATACACAGACATCTACTAAATCGTCACGGTCATTGAAGTCTAGGCGATCTTTATCTAGAGATTCAGATTCCTCCTCGTTTAAAACAGCAATCGATTCTCCATCACTAGTACCAAATACACCATTACCATCAAGAAAAAATTCATCAAATACTGTTCAACAGTTATCGTCATATTCTCAATCAACTAATTTTTCGAAAGATGTTGGGACTTTGAACGTTTCAACAACGGAGAGTACTGATGTACAGTTGCCACCATCTATGATTCAAGTTGAACCCAAACAACCAATTTTAAGAAATAATAGTGATGCAGTAGAGGATTTAATACAAGCGCAACGGGAAAATAGAGATTCTACTTCAGCTAATTTGAGTGGCAATAGTGGTGGTTCAAATACAAATAGAGAAGGATTAATTATAAATGCTGGAATAGCTAATAATATAATTCATGATATACCCAATACACCGAAACACAAATCCTCTTTCTCAAATTATTCAACTCCCTTTCAATCTCCTATAAATAGTTCAAGTGTAATACATGGTGGAGGTACCCAGATTGATGTCGAAGAGTTAATTCAAAGATTATTAGATGCAGGTTATTCAGGTAAAAGAACAAAGACACTATGCTTAAAGAACTCTGAAATAGCCTTGGTTTGTGCTAAGGCTAGAGAGATATTCTTATCACAACCCACTTTACTAGAATTATCCCCTCCTGTTAAAATTGTTGGTGATGTTCATGGCCAATTTGGTGATTTAATTAGAATGTTCACCAAATGTGGATTCCCACCAGCTGCCAATTATCTGTTTTTAGGTGATTATGTTGATAGAGGTAAACAATCATTAGAAACAATTTTACTACTACTTTGCTACAAAATCAAGTATCCAGAAAATTTTTTTCTATTAAGAGGAAATCATGAATGTGCTAATGTTACAAGAGTTTACGGATTCTATGATGAGTGTAAACGTCGTTGTAATATCAAGACAT
This sequence comes from Wickerhamomyces silvicola, assembly GCA_030570795.1. NCBI lineage: Eukaryota > Fungi > Ascomycota > Saccharomycetes > Phaffomycetales > Wickerhamomycetaceae > Wickerhamomyces > Wickerhamomyces silvicola. Next base: position 266,801 of record JAJLWN010000016.1, on the reverse strand, counting down.
GGAAATTATTCATTGATACATTTAATACTCTACCATTAGCGGCAATTGTCGCAGGGAAAATTTTTTGTGTTCATGGAGGATTGTCTCCAGTCTTAAATTCTATGGATGAAATTAGAAATGTCAATAGACCTACAGATGTTCCAGATTTTGGATTAATTAATGATTTACTATGGTCAGACCCATCGGATGCATTGAATGAATGGGAAGATAATGAACGAGGTGTTTCCTATTGTTTCAACAAAGTGGCCATAAATAAATTTCTAGCCAGGTTTGGATTTGATTTGGTTTGTCGTGCACATATGGTTGTTGAAGATGGATATGAATTTTTCAATGATCGATCATTAGTCACTGTCTTCAGTGCACCTAACTATTGTGGTGAATTTGATAATTGGGGTGCAGTAATGAGTGTTAGTGAAGAACTACTTTGCAGTTTTGAGTTATTAGATCCATTAGATTCTGTTGCATTAAAACAAGTAATGAGAAAAGGTAAACAAGAAAGACGTATTGCTAATATAGCTACACATCAAGGTGGAAGTAATCCTGGAAGTTTCAGCAATGGAAGTTTCAGTATACATAATAATACTCTCACAGTAGAACAATGATGACAACTTTGAATTAATAATAATGATTTTACACAAAAATTTCCTACAAGTGAGGAAATTTTCTTATAAATATGATGGGTAAAGGTTATCCATAATTATGTCTAACTTTATGTATTTATTTTTTTATAACTTTATATCATGTCGTTATGACTTATTTTCACTAGGTATCTTCGCCTTTTTCGATAAAGTATGTTACAATTTACTTTATATTAACAAGACTCAAAAAAAAAAAAAAAAAAAGTATATTTAATAAAATTATAAAAGTAATCTCAATCAAAATCGTAAAGCACTTCATTAACGTCACTAATTCTTAAATCATAAACACCATTGGTCTCAGTCCATCCAAATTTCCTTATATCTCTTTCAATAACAGCATCTTCATCAACAATGGTTCTCAAGTCATCAAGAGGTATCGTTTCAACCTCAACATTCCACAACTGTAATGCTATATAGGTATATAGCATTGCCATTAAAATAGCACTACTTATCGCTAGACTCCACCATCTTGAAGGATAGTAATAAATACCAATTTTATTCAGTAAGCTCTTTGGAGTAAACGTCCAAATCAACCACACCGTATGGAACAAGGTAACAAGTAAATACAATGCATACCCTCTATATTCAGTCAAGGGAGTAATTTGGTTTGATACTGTAACATCTGATTCACGAGCAAGAATATCTGACAACTTATAGATTAAAGAAGTGTTCTTTTTAGGATAAACTATGTCTTCATATTCAAATGGTTTACTCTCATCGTTCGAATTGGGTAATACGTGAAGAGAGGATGTGGATCGTGACGGTTGAAGTTGAGTTCTAAGTCTTAACTTTTGCATTGAGTTTAAGAAATTTTTTTATCAACGGTCTCGGGTTTTTCATGAACTCTTTGGAGGCTTTACAAAATCTATACTAATATACTCTCCAATTCCAGGATATTTATTGCACTTTATACAAAAATTTTGGGAAGGAAGAGAAAAAAAAAAATAGGGCATTAAAATCATAAAGGTAATATTTATGCATTGGTGTCTTTAGAATCTTCTTTGTCTGTCTTTTTATAGGTTCGACTGAGATTTTGATACTGACCACGTCCTCTACCACGTCCACGAGCACCACCACGACCTCTCTTTGGATACGTTTTAAGAGTCTCATCTGCCAAAACTTTAGGTTCTGGCTTCAGTTTTGAATCCTCAATTATGGATTTCTTTGGTTTGATAGGTTCTGTTTTCTTAAGTTTTGCAACTTTGGCTTCTTCTTTATCAGGTTTTGCATCTTCAGTTTCTGGATTTTGAAGGTCATACGCAGACTTCTCCCACTTTCGTTCATTATATGGTCTTCCACGTCCTCTTCTGCTTCTATTTCCTCTAACACCACGCCCTCTTCTTGATTCTGTTTGTCTATCACTATCGGTATCAATTTTTGATGTTCCTTTAGGTTCTTTAGGCTCTTCAGCTCTCAAATCATTATCAGCATATTTTTTTTTTGTTTCTTTGGATTCTTGCTTTTCAGATTCAACATTCTTGATATAAGTCGCATTGCGAAATATTTTGCGACCATTCTTTACATTAAATGGTGCACGATAGATTTCCTCTGTGTCTATCTTTTCTTCTGTAGTTTTCTTACTATCCTCGGATTCATTTATGCCTACTGTCTCTGTCAAATCTTTAACATCTTCTTTCTCTGTGATACTATTTCTTCTAGCTATATGACTAGAATCTTCTTGCTTTTTAGGCTCAGCAATTTTTCTTCTCAAGATAACTTTCCGTCTACTACCATTCTCTCCATTTGAATCTTTCCCACCTTTTTTCTTTGATTGGAAAATACTAGTTGAAACAGTTATTGAACCACTTGAACTTAATTCTAAAGAGTTCGAAGGGGGTGATGCTGCTTCTGAAAAAGATCTAACAGCCCACGCTCCAACTTGAGGTGTCGGTGCTGGTTTCAATTCAGACTTTTTTGATGAATTTGTTGGTTGGTTCTTTTTTAAATGGAAAGTTCCTTGTTTAGGATCGGTCGATTTATGTTTCTTATCCTCCTTGACAATCTCAGCAGAGTCTTGTTCATCAATAATGTCCTCATCAAGAGAATGACCAATAGTCCTAAATGTAGTTTTGTTAATCTCTAGGCCTTGCAATTTCTCTTCAAGCTCCAGCTGTTTCGATAATGTATCAACTGGTTTAGCACTTCCAAATGGATTTGATTTTTTTGGAGATGACTGTTTGATGTATTGTGGTTGACTTTGTTCAACTCCATTCCGTGTTATGTTGTTACTATATTCTTGTGGTAAACCTCTATGTAATCTCGCATTAAGTGGAGCTTGTAGAGATCTTGCCTTTTCTTCTCTCTTTTTAGCTAACGATAATGATGGATCCTCAGTTTCTGAAACTTGTTGATTTAAATCATTATAAAGCTTAAAATCTTCAAAATTACCAACATTAACTAATAATTTGCCAAATCCATTCTCTAAATATAAATCAGTCCATTTCAAAACTTTTTCAAATTCTTGAACAGTTTCTAATTCTACAAACGCAACTTTCTTTCTTTTATTAATTGCCTGTAATGGATTAGGATTGGATTTTAAAATTTCAAAATTAATATCCCAAAATATTTTAAATTTAATAAATTTCATAAACCGTGAATGAAATAAATCTTCAATTTGTTCAGCTCCAAAATAACTAGGAACGTTACTGAATTTCGTGATAAAAGGTGGAGATTTTGGTGACCCATTAAATCGATTATTTGAAAAAGAATGAGATGAATTGCTTTGATATGTTAAATAATTATCGTGTTGATGTCTTTGATTTGATATAGGAACACTAATTGAGCTTGGGTCGAAATCATCATCAGCCCATGACGAACCAAATGCTAACATGTTAAAAAAAATTGTTTCCACGATGAACTAACAATCAACTTACTCTGATCTTGAAAAAATTCTTTTAATGAAAGTTTCTTCTTTGATGCTAATTAAGTTAGATATAACAAGGACTCACATAACTCTCAGTACTTACCCATACTCTGTTCGAAACCTAATGAAGTCTTCTAGGATCTATCAAAGGTTAGAATTGTCCGTAAGAAAATTAGGGAAACAATGGTATGTTTTATAATGTGGAGGTTTAAAACAATAGCTGTATTGGTCTCATTGAGATTTTTTGCTTCCTTAAAAAACGTTGATTTCCTAATCGGGTAACTATACTATTCCAGAGCTTATAATAGAGATTATTAGAGAATTTTAGAAATGATTGATGAGAAGTAAGTAATTACGATCAATTGACGATATCCAATTGGTGTTTTTTTGTCTTGGTCACTGTAATTTGTTGGTATTCAAATAGGAAGCTACGATACAGTACTATAGTACCTGACAATATAAACTATACAATAGCTGCAATTCAGTACTACGATATCTATTAATTTACTACAACCAATCCACACTAGCAGTGACACATTCACAGACTCCTTCCAGTATTTGCCTAAGGCTTTGACCAATGTTCAAACCTAACGGGAGCAAAGAAGGGCCAAATCGAAAATAAATACATAAAAACGCGCTTTTGACGTGTCTTGTGCATAATGTTTACTCCTTTGTACTATTTGGTAGGCTTCGAAGGAGAGAAGGACTAATAACAAAATAGTATATGTTATATAGGTGGGCTTGTTTTTTTATTTGGCCCCCAGTTGGATTCCCTAACTATATTATAAAAATGGGCTTCTTCAATAAACATTCGACGAAAAAAAGTATATCTACAATAGACAGTCTTAACGATGATTTAACTATACTGGATCCTCCAGAATTACCTCAAATACCTTCTTTAGACAAACAATTAACACGCTCTTTTGGCAAATCAGAGGCTTTAAACATACTGGCCGAGGAAAATTCTCAGAGATTCAATTCAAATGCCAGGAAACTAGTCTCACCAACAGATAGTGAATTCTCTTCAAAGAGTTTACAGGTGATTACATCGGTGGGAATTAAAGGCGAGCAGGAGCGTAATTTGATTTTGGAACAACAGCTGAAATTCTTGTCTCAGCAGGCAGCTATGGCGTTGGATCGATTATCAGAAGTTTGTAAAGAAAACGATAAATTAAGAGAAGAAAATATGAATTTGAGAACAAGATCAACTAGGTTTTCATTTGGTCGTCGTCAATCGTCATTAGCATCGTCCAATTCCAATAATTCCATCTTTACAAAGACACATTCTATATCGCAAGACAGCTCAATTACTTCATTTAGTTCACATGTAGATCAATTGAAAAGTAATCAAATAGATGAAATGAATGAAAATTATGAAAAGGAGATTAATTCGGTAAAAACTGAATTACAACTGACTCAGCAGGAATTAAAGCAAAATAAAGAACAAATGATAAATTATTCAAATCAAATAGAATCTTTAAGAGAACAATTATTGGCACAAATGACTGAAAATAAGTCGATATTATCGAAACTACTATTGAGGAAGAAACAATCACAAACAGAAGTATCATATTATAAGAAGCAACTAGCAGAACTATTAGATCAACTATCTCAAAGAAGAAAGACTGATTTAGAATTAAGAGAACGAATCCAAAGTTATGATCAATCTTTCCATTCTCTTCAGCTTTCTGCAAAATTGTACTGAATGTTTACGGTGTGTGCTTAATCATGACTTTATGATAAAATAATTGTAGTCTCAACCAAAGACACTAAGACCAAAGAACTCATATACCTACGAGAGTTTAATGGGAATAGTTTATAAGATATATTTATTACATAAGTAATTACATAAGTAATTACGTAATTTATTACATAATCTAAGAAAAATTCGTATGGGCCACATCTTTCGATGATATGGCGTATTCTTGTTAATTTCACGTGACTGACACAGTTTTTTTTTTTTTTTTTTTTTCTTTTCATCTTAAGCTCACACTCTTTTTACCACAATAAGACACCATCATAATAGATCTTCAGCTGATTATTCTTCTATCTGTAATAATTGTTTGGTTTTCCACTTAATAGTTTTCTGCATTTTAAGTTATATTCATTTTTTTTGTTGAGGTTTCGATCATATACGTATGGCTATATAAATGGAAACTATAGATATATCACATAGAAAGAAAAGATGGACCCTTGGTCTAATAATGTTGGCAATTGTTGTCTTATCTTGGGTCTTCTCATCATTTTTAATCAATGAAATATTTGAAAAAGATCTATATAGGAAACCATTCTTCATCACATATATAAATACGGGTACTTTTATATTTTATTTAATACCTTATATAAGGAGAGTTGCTAAGAATTATTTTGCAAATGGTAATTTAGAATATAAAGAAGTGGAGCAGGAGTTTTTGAATTCTTCAGATGAGGAGATCGCGTTGAATGGAGATAGTTATGATGATAAGTTATCTTTAAGGGAAACTATCAAATTAAGTGCACAATTTTGTATTATTTGGTATTTAGCAAATTTGACAACGAATGCTAGTTTAAGTTATACAACTGTTGGAAGTCAAACGATATTGTCATCAACTTCTTCATTCTTCACCTTATTGATTGGAAGTTTAGCTAAAACAGAAAAATTCAATAGAATCAAAATTATTGGATTAGTCTTATCGTTTATTGGTGTCATCTTGATTACTAAGACCGATAGTGATAGTGTTGCGGAAGAATTACAACGTACAAAATTAAGTATTATTTTTGGGAACTCATTGGCTTTAATTGGTGCATTTTTATATGGCGTTTATACAACATTGTTGAAATTCAATGTTAAAGATGAGTCAAGAATTAATATGAAGGTATTTTTTGGATTTGTTGGAGTTTTCAATTTAGTATTATTATGGCCATCATTAATAATATTCCACTATACTGGAATAGAAACTTTTGAATTACCAAGTGGGAGCTTTGTTATCACTATTATTTTGATCAATGCTATCATCACTTTTGTATCTGATTTCTGTTGGGTCAAGGCTATGCTATTAACTTCACCTTTAACTGTTACTGTTGGTTTATCAACAACTATTCCATTTGCAATGGTTGGTGATATTATCTTCAAAGGTGTATCAATGTCATATGTCTATGTTTTAGCAGCTACTATGATTGGTGTTTCATTTTTCGTTATAAATAAAGATGAGGAAAATGCTAGACATATTGAATGAATTGTTGGTGGGGGAAGGGTCGGGTCCCCCCTTTAGGCATGCTTAATGTTTTTTTATCTTACTCTTTCTTTATTTTTCTCTCTCATCTATTCTCTATTATGATTACGAATAATGTACATCCAAAAATATATTGCATCACCATAAATCTGTAAGTCGAAATGGATATGATGGATCTTTAATCAAAAAGATTTTGGTTAAATAGTTATAAACATAAAAAATACCAAATGTAGTTGTCAAGACTAAAATATTTCTCTTTGTTTCATTTTCAATTTTCGGTATATATATGACTAAAGCTGCAAAAAATCCAGTTAAAATTGAATATATAGCTGATATAGATACTGTTTCTAATCCAAATTGCCAATGAGTACCACCACTCCATAACATAATTTCGTTTTTTTCATTTTTAGCAATAAAGGGTACTCCTCTAATAATTGTAAACATATATCCACTAATTAAGATAATTATTGTTAAAGTAATTGAATATTTTAAAATTGAAGCCTTATCAAGTTTACTAAATACTTGCTTTTTCAAAAGTAAAACTGCAATAAAAGTTGCTAGAAAATAAGTCAAAAATTGACTTGCATCAAAATCAGCATTTATCACTATATTAATATTAAGAAGATGACTGATAAAGTTTGCAAAATCTAAAATATCATTTATTGCAGCATCACCAATTTTATAATCAAAATGAGGACTTGTAACATTATAGGCAGCATCGTTACTTGGTGGGAATACCCATAATCTTGGTACTTGAGTCATTTGTAATCTTTTATAAGTTTCTTGATTATCTGTAAACTCTGCAATTAAAAAATATATTGCATCTTTACCTGGATTTGAACTATAATAAGAAGCTGCAGTTTTCTGATATTTTGGATCAAATTTCTGACAATAGTCACAATTTATTTCGGGTGCAGTTGATGTGAATAATAAAGAAAGATAATAGTCTCTTGGACCTTGAGTGACTAAATCAAAGTTTTCATCTGTTAAATAGATAGTACCTGATGGTGATAGTAATTCAAATAATTCCTGAGAGGTCAATGCAGCCTGAGCAACAGCCCAGCAAAATATGAAAAGAATATTGAACAGCATCTTTGCTCACCCACTTAATTCCTTTGCACCTCTATATACTCCAGTACTCTCTGGTCGTCTCTTTGGTACTCTTTACAGATTATTGGTGAGGGAAACTAAAGAAATTCCGGTTTCTTTCTCTCTATAATTCCCAAAGTCGGTTCTTTGATTTTAATTTTAATCAGAGAGCTTTTGGTGATTTAACTGCTATTTGTATAATTTTATAGAAGCTGAAAATGATACAAGATCTATTATTATCTCGCCTTTTATACCTTCCTTACCTTCATTTTTAACTGAGAAAAGGTATTTTATAGCAGAATAGGAAATTTGGTGATGGTATGCACCACACTTTGTTTACATTTCAAAAGCAAATAAACACACAGTGTTTACACACACAAAAGTTATATTCATGGCTTCGAAAGTAATTAAGGGGGGAGGGTTTCTATTGGTATAAGAGGGCTAGTTTATCTGTTGATGCAATCTGGCAACAGGAACATGCTTGAAGGTCGTTGGTTTTCACAGCTCTTGAAGACGGTTTTAAGTTATCATGTTGAATCTTTGAATTTCAAAAGAGTTTCAGGATAGATCAAGTGTTCAACAAGATCTGAGTAAAGTACGACATGAGAAGAAACTGTTGGAGACTAAGACATCTCATCCAACTACTGAGATAGAAACATGGAAGAAGAAATCTCAAGCACAATCAACTTTACAAAAGGAAAATCTTTCATTAAAAAGTCAAGTTAATAAATTCAATTCCCAATTGAACGAATCAAAGAATGAGGTTGATAGAGTCAGACAACAATTTACTCAGTTTTAGAGTCTAACTTAGGGAAAGAAAATATTAAAAATTTAAAAGAAACAAAATCACCGTTAAAGCAAATTTCACCAATAAAACCAAATAGTTAAGAATAATTAGGCTTAAGGAAACCTCCCTCAAATTTTTTTAGTATCACCATTTTTTACATAGAGCTCGTAAAGAGAATCAAGAAACCAATACAACAACAGCATTTAGTGCTAAAAATGTTATCGACTCCAGGAAATAATTTACCATCACCTTTAAAGAACTCAAAACCAAAGAGGGCTAAACCGAGTAGTCTGAATAACACCAGATAAAATCTCTGAAAAGAAAAATAGTGTTTCCTTATTTGATGATGATGAGGAAGATGACGATGATATATTCAGTAATTCTATAAAGAACTTTAAGAAGGAATTGAAACCAATTCTTGAGGTTCCAAAGAAGAAGAAAAGAAAAATTGTCTCAAAGACTGTTGATGAAGATCAAGAAGAATTATTGAATTTCTCCGTTAAAGAAGGTGAAACTTCTAGAAAAAATGGGACGTCTTAGTCCCTTAAAGCAAAGAAATAAAGAAAGAAACCTGCTTAAAGTATAAATATCTCTGTTTTATTTATTGTTTTTTTTGGCCTTGTAAGATTATATATCAACTTCATCGGAAATGATTATAAAAAACTCTACCAACTTTTCTCTCTCCGAGATAAACAATGAATAGAGCTGAGAAAACTATAAGGGCTACCGATTATGATGCTCTCTCATGTCATGTTTCAGCAACGATGAAACATTATTTGGAGGATCCCTATTTACCAAACATTCTCAAGGGCTATAATAAATTTCTTAAGTATGAGTATAAATTATCTGCAAAGAGAACACTTAATGGTATCATCAATAATAGTAAGCTACCAGTTATAAATCGTGGAACATATATACGAACAAGGGCTATTGACATAGTCATTGAAGAGTTTTTAAAGAAGTTTCCTCAAGAGGTACGAATTATTAGTTTGGGTGCTGGATCAGATACAAGAGTATTTAAGTTACTTTCACAAAATAACAACATTGAATATATTGAATTTGATTTTAGAAACTCGACTAAGCTAAAGCATGCCATAATTGCCAACGATGAGGTACTTTCTAAGATAGTCGGCTCAGATTTGAATCAGGAGGAGGATTCAGATTCATATTATGAGAATCTTGCTGATTCATTATATACAGATAAGTATAAATTAATTGCAACTGATCTACGAGAAGTTGATAAATTTGAATCATTATTGAGCGAGTTTGACAGCACAATACCTACATTAATACTATCAGAATGTATGTTATGTTATACAGAATCAAAAATTTCGAATCAAATCATATTATCATTTAATATATTCGAAAAAGGAGCTATTGTCATATATGATCCAATTGGAGGTGAGGATAACTTTGGGAATGTTATGATTGAAAATCTTCAAATTCGTAATATTTCAATGCCTTCATTATTAGAATATAATACATTAGAGAAATATTCAGAAAGATTGAAAAATCTTGGAATATCAGATGTTCATATAGACAACATGTATTCAATATTAAACAACTGGATAAATGATGAAGAAAAGAAGAGGGTTTCTAGATTAGAATTCCTTGATGAACTTGAAGAATTAAAATTATTATTAGAACATTATTGCTTAACATTGGGATATTGGGGGTTTGATTGGGATCTAAAACTATCATTTGCACATTAATATATTGCTTTTAGGTATACGGTCATCTAAACATCGTTCCATCTCATTTCACCTTGATGTCTCCATTGAATATTTGGTGCTGTACCACTCTCATTTTGATATAATCTCCATGCCTCCTTTATATGTTCAGGTAACAAGGGACCTTTTTCATTTATGTTACGTAGATTCAATTTCCTTATAGCTGTTTTGATAGTTTCAATATTTTGTCTGGTTATATTTAAATCAAGATTTGGGTGAACTTTAGCACTTTCTGTCTTCAATAATTTCAATTCTTTAACTTTAAGTTTAATTCTCTATTCTCATTCAATTTAATTAGATAGTTTGCTTTATCATATCTTATTTTAATATCTTTTGCCTTTTCAATTATCTCCCCTAAAAAGACTTTACTAACACCACTCAATATAATAGCACCATTATTAGATACACTTTGATTCAATACCGTATTAGAAATCTTTTTAACACCTGATTTATTCACTGTTGTTCTTCTAAAATACTCATATCTGGACATTAGTTCTGGATCTAAATGGTCCATTAATAGTCTCAATCTTTCCTCCTCATCCAAGGCCTCTTCTTTCTTCTTTCAAGCGCATCCTCCCCATCTAAACCAACTTTCTTTGAGCTCAAACCCTGTTTGAATATCTTTTCGTATACGAACTTCTCATCATCTGCAATCAATTCTGCGAAAGACTCATCAACTTCTTCCCTTTCTTCTTCCTCATCAGATATGTGTTGTTCCTCGTGTTCATCCATAGGAACATCTGACAAGTCTAGATCATCCTCTTTACCATCACCATTCTCATTATCCTTGACATTGTTAGTTGTTTATACTTGATTGGCTTACATAGTACAGTTCAAGTTTGTTGTAATATGTACTACAGGGCTCGAAATAACCAGTTATAGTATACATTCTTATTCTCTCTTTTTATTATATAATTTGATTTCACTGAGTACTCTGAGTGCTCCTAAGATTACCATCAGTGATAAAGGTCCTAATAGTGGCAGGTATACTGCTATTTTATGTTCTTGAGGGAAAAAGTTCTGTTGAACCATCTCTCTATCGAAAAAAGCTTCTTCAGTATATTTTAAAACTTCAATTGAATCAACTAATGCACCATCGAAATCGTTATGGTTGTTTAATTTATCAATCACTTTTTCTCTTGCTGCAAGTGCTCGTTTGACATTGAGCAGAACTGTCTTTGGTATGGAAATATTTGGTAAAGATTTTGAAAGTTTTAACAATGAGGATAATGAATCAGTGCCTCTGACTAAGTTGTTTATGATGGTGAATTTTTTCAATGCATCAATTCTAATTGCCGGTGTTTTGGGGTTTTTAGGAACATTTAATAAAGTAAATAATTCAGAAGTGAATGTCTGCAAGAAAAAGGCCAAATATTCTTTAGTTATGAGTGTATCAGGTGCCAATGCCTCTTGTTGTAAAATAATAGATCCCCATTGAGGAATCAAAAATGCATTATGACTCGTTTGAAATTCGAAATTGAGTGGTGATTGTTTCGATGAAGGATAATAAATTATGAAATTTAAAGTTGGATAAGAGAATTGGTTTGATGAGATATCCCAATCGGAGAAATCGAGTACTGTAGAAAGATCTGCTGAAGATATAGTATTGGACTCATCTGCTAAATTCAATTCTGTGAAATATTTAATTTCTGTATCAATGGTGAAATTTATAAAATTTTTAAAAAGTGAAAGTAAAGGTTTGAAATAAAATTCCAACGCTTCTTCAATCTCCCAATCAATTGGAAATCCATTCCCGGTTAATAATTTAAAGGAAAGATGAAGATTTGGTGAATATTTTAGTGCATTAATACTTCTTTTTTGATTTTTATGTTTAAATAGCTCAATCTCTGAGTTGAAAACATGATATAGTATTGTTTGTGTAACAAAAAAGGGCAAATCATTATTCTTGACACTTTGTAAAGTATAATATAAATACACTTCCTTTCGGACCTCATCTACTGAAATTCCCTCTCCATCACCCAACTCTAATACCAGCACGTAATCATCCTGTTTAGGCTCACCGTATTTCAGAGTAACATTCCAATCAACTATCAATCTTTCATTTGGATCACTGTTCAACTTATCCAGTTCATAATTTATTTGGATCTGCGTAGCCTCCGGTAGATCTGGAAGATATAATCCATCTTTAATCTTAAGATAAACCTCATTATGAATCTTGGCATCAACATTTTGATTCTTTTGCAAAAACTCAATAAAATTAGATGGTAAAGGAGCTCTATAAATCTCTGTTAACTTGAACCATAATGGTAGTCCAATGAAGACATATAGAAAAATCACTGATAGTACAATCTGTCTTCTGCGTAACAGTGAGTGTTTCGATTCAGACTCGAAAATCTCCGTCACCTTCTCACTCCTACTTGCACCCTTCTCACTCATCGTTGTAAAAATGAATCACTTTTAAAAAGACTTTAAACAACGTTTGTGTGGTTTTTGTCCAAATTCACCAACTGTCAAAAAGAGACGTGTCTCTTTTTTTTTTTGTCCGAGAAACTTTTTTATGTCACAAAAATACTCTCGAAAGAGTTCAAAATTGATTGAGAAAGTTGGAGAATGGATGAGTCAATAGATGCTGTAGAGAAGGAGGAAGTGTATGTTCATACTGTTTACAATGAGATTGCCTCACATTTCTCGCAAACGAGGTACAAAGTGAGTCGTTCTTGTGGGAAAAAAAAGCTAGGCCGGAATACTAATTTATTGTTAGCCATGGCCAATTGTTGAAACTTTTTTGAAAGAAAGAAGGAAAGGGTCGCTGGGTATTGATGTTGGTTGTGGTAACGGAAAGTACTTGAGTGTCAATAAGGATGTTTATATCATTGGGAGTGACAGATCAGATGGTTTGATCACTTGTGCAAGAGAATTTGGACATGAAGTCATGGTCAGTGATGCTCTTTCGCTACCCCATCCAGATAATACTTTTGTAAGTTTATGCTATTCTAATTGACAGGTTGTGTTATTAACAGTTCTATAGGACTTTGCCATAAGTATAGCCGTTATACATCATTTTTCCACTCCGGAGAGACGTACACAGGCTATAAGACACATATTGAGTAAAGTTAGATCTGGAGGTGAAGCACTGTTATATGTATGGGCCCTGGAACAGGAAAGTTCAAGAAGAGGGTATAGAGAAGGTATGCCTCAAGATGTCTTAGTTCCATGGGTTTTACAGAAGAAACAACCAAAAAAGCCAAAAGAAAAGAACCAAAGAAAGAAACTGGCGAAACCAATTGAAGGTAATGAAGGTGAAACTAAAGAAGATGCGACTAATGAAGAAGGGATCAAGGAAGAGGAAAAAACTAAAGATAACACAAAATATCGGTATTATCATCTTTATAAGAAAGGCGAACTAGAGGAAAATGCTGAAAATGCTGGTGGAAGTGTAGTTGCCCAAGGCTACGAAAGAGATAATTGGTATGTTGTCATTCGAAAACCATAATATATATCACCACTCAAAGAGTAGCCACTTCTTGTAGGGAAAATCTATTCGCGAATTAAATTTTGGATGAGGAGGAACTATGCCCATTACTTCAATTAAAGCAAATGTCAAATAGAGTAGTTTCCCTAAGATATTGGCATGTTGGTCGTAGGTTTTTCGGTACCTCTTCATTGAAATTACAGGTGATCTCAAAAGCTCATAAGAAGAGCTTCCCAACAAGATATGATCAAAGTATCAAAGAAAAGAATAACAAACTATCTCAACTATTAGGTAAAGTTATCGACGTTACTGGTCCCATTTCGCTCTCAGCATATATGAGACAGTGTTTAACGCACCCAGAACTTGGTTATTATACGTCAAGGGATCCATTGGGTTCACAGGGTGATTTCATCACATCTCCAGAAATCTCACAAATGTTTGGAGAATTGATTGGAGTGTGGTTCTTTACTGCATGGCTGATTCAAAAAAGGCCTAAAAATATTAACTTTATTGAATTTGGACCAGGTAAGGGGACTTTAATCTTCGATACTATGAGAAGTTTTGCAAGATTACTTCAACGAGAGGATAAAGATGGTACAACAAACATAAATATCATCCTAATTGAAGCGTCCGAGGTTCTTAAACTCAAACAGCACTCATTATTATCAGAATCTGAACTTGACAAGAAGAGTGATTTTTGGACTTCAAATCATAAATGGGGTGGTGATATTACTTGGGTAGATACCGAATTGGATGTTTATGACGTTACACAAGAAAAAGATACAAATTTTATTATTGCCCACGAATTTTTTGATGCATTACCTATTAATAAATATAAAAAGACAAAAGATGGCTGGAGAGAGGTTTTGGTTGATAGAAACGAAAAAAGTGGCGAATTCTTTTTAACTCAAGTACCTTCAGAAACTCCATCTTCATATATACCAAAGACTAATGAAAGGTATGATAGCGTTGCAGAGGATGCGACTATTGAGATTTCACCTGAATTATACAGTTACTCAAAGACAATAGCAGATCTCATAGTTAGAAATGGCACAAAAACTGGAGCTGCATTAATTGTTGATTATGGCCCATCAAATGGTATTCCTGATAACACTTTGAGAGGTATTAAAAACCACAAAATCGTTAATCCTTTCCAAGAACCTGGGGAAGTTGATCTATCAACAGATGTTGATTTCCAGGCCATAATAGAAAGCTCCAAAGAAAGTTCACCAGTCACTGCTCTAGGTCCTGTTGAACAAGGTGATTGGTTACTACAATTAGGTATCACTGCACGTACGAAGCAACTGTTGTCAAAGGCTAAATCTAAAAATGAAGCTGAAATTATTTGGACTGGTTATAAAAGGCTAATAGAGAGAGATGGTGAATCTATGGGTAAAATTTATAAATTTCTAGGATTTGTTCCAGAGGGGGTTGATATGCCTGTTGGATTTGCCTCAAAAAAGTAACCACTTATCTATAAAAGTAATCTCTTACTTTTATTACTTATTTATTTATTTATAGGCAATGTTGCTGTCATTCATTATTGTGTAAGCATCCTTCTTTAAAGTCCTGAGCACTAACAATCTCTCAAAGTGTCAACAGATTAACCTAGTTATTTGTGATTATGGCTCACTGTATTCTAAACAGTATACATATGGCTTCGTTTCACCGTTAGTTCTAGCTTTTTGCTGTTAGGTTTTTTGCATTAGAAGTGCTTGATGTTCAATCGTTTGATTCCAATTGGCAAATTTTAAAGATGCGACAAAGATGTATACAAAGTTTTTCTTCTTAAAAGTGAGATGTTCCCATGTCTACTGGGTAGTTGGTAGGTAAAATGACATTAGTTAAAACATTCAATGGGGCATTGTTAATGCCATTAACTAGCCTACCAAAAACAAAGACTGATCATACTCCTAAATGATATGTTGACTCTCTTAATATCAGAACCTACAGAAGATCTCGCATCGGCTGCCATTTGTGTAGCTTCTGGTGCACATAATGATCCAGATGATATTCCAGGTCTAGTTCAATTTTGTGAATTTTGTTAACATTAGGCTGAAAAGATTTCCCAAATCCAAATGAGTTTCATGGAGTCTTTTCAAGAGCTGGTTATCATCGTAATGCGTTTACTACAGGTGAACAAGTGTGCTTTTTCTTTGAAATTCCTCCTAAGTTGACTTATTAATCGAAGGAAAAACCAACTTGCGAACCTATCTTCAACCATATTTTGGAAATATTTGCTGCTTCGTTTGAAACTCCTCTATTCTCTAAATGTCTGCTTGAACAAAAGATATATGCAATTGATAATGAACATATAGCTAAGAAAGGCTCGCCTGGGTCTGATAAAAGCTTAAACAGTTTTGACATCCTATCAAGATTCAACTACAATGAGTTTATATCCACTAAATCTGTCCCCCAAAAAAATAAGAAACAAGAGGTGGAGCTTGGAAGTCGTATTACATGCTTTAGACGAAATTGATATAGATTCATTCAAATCATTCTTATCAAGATTCATGAATGAAGAGAAAAAACTCAGAATATTGGTTCATGGTGATATCAATCACACTAATCACTATAGTAAGATAATTAACAAGATCACCAAATATTTGAATATTAGGGATAGTTTAAATCAAAATTTACAGTCATAAACGCACCTAAACTAACCAGGATGTACATATTATATTGAAAGGTCTGGAGTCCTGAAGTATCCAATAAATTCTATCTCATATTTCATTCAGACAGGTCTAAGGGATGATAAAATTACCGTATAAAAAATCAAGATTACTCTCGTCATTGATATCATCAATTCTAGTTCAAGACTCGAGAGCTAGAAAACAGCTAGGTTATGCAGTCTTGGGTGGTTCAAGGATTTTAAGAACAACAATTGGTATTCATCTCACTATAATGAGTGGACTTTTACACCTAAATATTTGCAGCACAAGATTGATAATTTCTTATTAGAGTGGGAAATGCCAGTTGATAGAATGAGTGAGAATGAATTTCAACAAGAAATTGTTAATTTTCATGATAAAATATTTAATTCTCATTTGACATCAAGTTGTGATCCTAAAAACTTAACGTGGTATATCCTACCAAGTATTGGCAGTTCTAATACTTCAGAATCTATGAGATAACATAAATTTTGAGAGACCTTATAATGACTGACTCTTAGGATCCAGTGGATACTTGAGATTCAATAATATCAACTGAATCTCAATTTTTGAGCTTTTATAGCCAGAAAATCTCTCCAAACTCTAAAACAAAATAACAACTATCCAATATGATAAAAAGCATTTTGTCTGCTGAGGACAGCTTGAATTAATTAGACGTCAGCCTGACGCATTTTTGAAGATTAATGGTTCAAGAATATCTTCACCAAAGCTTAAAGAAATAGTTAATGTTACTAAAGGTATTTCATTATTATTTTTAAAATTGTTCAAAAATTTTTTAAATCAGAAAGCCCGATTGAAATCATGTTCACTCGTTTTGAAAGAAATTGTCAAACAAGTTACAGAAAGCTCAAAATCATAGAAGTTTGGATATTCAGGTGATTTAGCTGATCAATATCAATGCTTGGTATGTATTGACATACCAAGCATCAACATTAAAGATATGGCCGAGTTTCAAAAGCCAAATTCAGCAAACTATATACACCAGCACTAAAAGCACTAAAAGCATATCATAGAATCATACCCATCTTCGAATCTTCTCCAATTGCTTCTTATGAACTCAATAAATTTCAATAATTTTCCTAAGTCCTAACATAAATGACTCTACTGTTTGAAAAAAAAAACATACTTACTTTACTTTATCACACTTCCGTTTCGAAATCTGTCAAAATGAAAAAACCGTAGCATAAATTACTGATAACTTTTTAAAATCAGCTCTCGATCCCTTAGCTGGCAACTTTTCTACTAAAACCAGTTTATCTGCAACCTTCGGTAAGGGGAATAAAGCTTAGAATAATGAGCAGAAAGGTCATTTGCCTTTGTATTATAAAGAATGAGATTCCGGTAAATTTGTCATAGAGTTTTTAACTAATTTTAGAATATCGAATTGGAAAAAGAGAGAAATAGTTTTCCTTGAAAGCAGTATAGTCATATTTACACTTGAAAACTGCCCCGAGACTTTATATGCATGCAAGCTACGGGGATTCGATGATTCACTAAAATCCTTGTTATAATACTTTAGATCTGAAAAATGTCATAGGCTTTCAATCGATAGTTGCTCGTCCATGGTTTTCTTTCACTTTTTTCTCTCAAGGGCTAGTATTTCTTTGAATTTAGAGTAATTATAAAAAAAAAAATTATTTTCTAATTGTATTTGGATTTAATTTACCAAAAAGTGTCCTAGATTATATATTTTAAACATTCTTCATGTATTATGTGATTTTTCAGGAATTCTCTGGTATATTGTAGCAATTTTTATTTGGGACTGTGTGCTTAATATTATTCGAGACTTGTATGCGTTGTTGTGGCAGTGCCCATATTATATACCATCATATTTATAGAGGCCTCCAGTGGATTCAGCTTAAGCATAATTCATGTATTTGCTTTAATATAGTCTTATGAAAAAGAAAGAACTTTGCTTTGGGATTGAGCTGAAGCTTCTTGGAAAGCGAGTCCAGAACCAGATACGTATTTGGGTGTGAAAAGTCTCTAGGATTAGAGGGCCACTTAGGCTTGACATCAGTACGCTTTATTCCGATCAGACAAATGGTTTGGGAGTAATAAAACTATATAACCATATTATTCCTGATTACCTAAAGATATGATAGTCTCATATATCGACATTTCCTATTAAACCATTGACACTACTTTAACTTAGTATAGCTTTATTAAGAGATACACTGATATATACTGATCCTGAGGATCTCCTCTGCACTAGGGAACCAAGTCCCTCTACCTATACTTCATTATACTTCATTATAGTTCTCCTTTTCTTCTCATATTACTCTTATTAAACTCTATAACTTTAAGCTTACCTAAAGATATACTGGGCTCTGATCTCATATCTTTACACTTCCAAGTGTACACAATGTGCATAAAGTAATGATAGATTACATAACAGATTTGTAATCTATTGATTACATAAACTCATAGACACGTAAAGTGTAGGTTACATTTCATATAATGTAGCCAATACAGGATGCTTCAAGATTATTATATAGACTGGCAATTTCCCACCAAAATTTGGGACGAGGAGCTTCCCTAAATATAAATTTTGTCTATCAACCAAATGCGTATTACTAAAGACTAACTATTAATCATATTTATATTCAATTTTAGAAGTCTGAGAAGTCTACAAAAGATAATATTAAGGTTCACACTAGGAAGCTCTCGGTAGCCAAGTTGGTCTAAGGCGCAAGACTGTAATGGAAACAAAGTAATCTTGAGATCGGGCGTTCGACTCGCCCCCGGGAGATTTAATTTTCTTTTTTTTTTTCTCAACTCGGGAAACTTTTTGGAATGCCCACATCATTCTTTTTTTTTCGGGCTTCATGACATATACAATTAGTGCCTATTTAAGATCAATAGAGTGTGATGAGTCTTGATGATCTTCAGGTTTTGAAGAAACAACCGTCTGTGAAAGAGATTGAAAGAATTACTGACACTTATTTGTCAACAGATCATAACGTTCAGGTAGCTTTAAAATTTTCTCTTACTTATTTGCAAGATATACTACCAGTGTATCAAAATTTAAGGAATGACTTGAAATGGAAAATCAGACATATTTTTTATAATATAAGCGGTATTTCTAATATAATTAACCAATATAAGTTAACTAGGAATGAAATATATTTCAAATTCACGAAAGATTTAATATCAGATCCATTGCTATTGACAAAAGTCATCGATTCATCAAATGATGATAAACTAGCATTGCGACAACTAAAGTCATTGTTCTTTGGTAGTAAGTTATATCAAGCATTTGAAGGGAAACTGGAATTAGAGTCATACTTGGAGGTTATAGTACCGCAATTAGTAACAGTCTGTAAATCAAACAAACAACATCCAGAATACTTTTTATCATTACTTTCATTACATCCAGTTGAAGCCAAAGAAAAACTGTTTCAATATTTTTTGAGTGATTCTAATTTTAAATATCTGCAAAATGTATTCTCTCAGATGACGACTTTTCAAAAAAGACAATTTATTATTAAATATTTGATTCCTTACTTTACACGACATATTAATATTGGAAATCTAGAGTCGGTATCTAAGATTCTCCATCAATTAGACATTTCAACAATAGAAGAGCCACTCATAAGTAGTGTTTCTGAGATAAATAAAACTGAGTTACAACAAGCTGTTAGTATCGTATTAAAAGAGAAGGAAAAGCTATTTAAGAGTTTACTTAAGACTTGGGGAGATGAACAATATATAAAGGATATTTCAGGTGATGTTCAGGAATCATTAACAACCGAGCTCTTAATATTATTGGATTACATTGAAGCTTCAAGTCGATCCGAAATTGCTAAAGATCGACTTTTCTTGAATGCAATTACCGCAAGACTTAGCACTGATGATTTACGTCAAAGAAATTTTGGAATGATGGTAGCTAAGAAATTGACTAATGGTGAAATCAAATTTGATATTGATGAGGAAATCATAATCGACAAGATTGCTCCTATTGATCTAGATTCAGAAATTCAGTTTGATACTTTGTTACTTGTTTCTCTTAACAATCTTTCTATAAGTAAGAAACATACAGTAAAAATTGATAGTGATGATGAAGAAGAATCTGAAGAAGAAGCTGATGAGCAAGAACCGGTTTTTTTGAAAGATTTAATAGTGAAATTCAATGATGAAAACATTAAGAGTATAACGAAATTACTCTCTCATACGATAAAATTGATTAGACAAAAGGCAACTTTCAAACTGGAAATTGAATTTTACAGCGAAGAATTGATTAGTGTCTTGATAGGATTAGTTAACAAATATGATGAGAGTAAATTTGAAGAATTAAAAATTAATGCCATTGTTAGTGTTATTGTTGTTAATCCAAGTATTATTACATATGTAATCAATTTATTATTCACAGGTGATTACTCGCTCCAGCAAAGAATGATTATTTTAAGTTCGATATCATTATCAGCCAGAGAATTACGTGGGTTTGATGATAAGTTTATTGAAAAGCCAATAAGTGATTTCCCTACCCGGAAACTGCCTACAAAACTAGTTGAAGAGATACAGCCAAATAAAATCGAGGAAATTGATAATGAAGAAATTAATAATGGAGTAATACTAAGAAAGTCTACAAAATTAACCAAGCCCAAAATCAAACAAAAGCCAAATAATTTTGCTAAAGTTGCTTCAAAATTTTTCTATCCGTTAGCCCATGGTATTATTGAAGGTATCAATGTTGGTCATTATAATGAAGTATTTTTTAAGCATTATTTGCAAACTCTGGACCTTCTGATACAATCTGCATATCCGTGCCATGGATTCGAGGAGATGAATAATTTGTACGTTGAGATACGGGAAAACTTGGCATCCGTTATATAGATGAGTTTCATCAAAACAATACTACAATTGACAAACCTTTATAAAGCACTGCTCTACCCACTAAGAAGTTATCATCGCCGTCATTCTGATCTCAAAAAGTCCCATTTTGTCATGGGCTATTGATACCAACATCTCATTCATAAGAACAAAATATATCGATACTAACAATACTAAAAAAGTATAAAAAGGACATTACTATGAAAGAAGGGCCAAGCTTATACAAGTGCATTTGAAGCCACCGGCTTTAAGATTCCACCGCTTTGGCCCTACCATACCCGACCCGATGGCCAGTAATGAGCTGATAAAGAAAAATTTTATTCATAGCTTGAATTAGCTTAGAAGTTGACTAACTTGAAGTTGACTAGCTTGAAGTTGATTAGCTTACGTTGACTGCAATCAATAGTAAAAAAATGAGTCTTGACAACATTTTGATACCATCGTGGTCTTCATTCTGCCAATAAGTATTGTTCTAAGAACATGAAGTTAATCCTTAATTAAGGTACAACAATATAGCCACAGCGGATATGACGAAAAAACGTTCTCATTTACACACACTCTTTTCATTTAGCAGCAAAATTCCTGTCACTAAGACAGCAGTACGCTACTGGACTGGCCTTTTTTTATTTTTTGCAGCCCCACATACAGCAGACACACACAGCTGGACTTTAGGCACACTTGGCTATGCAATTGATTTCAGCCTAAATTTATGGGCGCATGTGTGATTGTGAAAAGGAATAGTATGGCATCGGGTCGGAAAAAGGATTCATATTAAGATGATAATGCTTAAAACTAAGAGCATCTGCAACTAATTTCTCAAAGTTTAGTTGATAAACATTAGTAAAGAGAAAAAAAAAATTATGATACCAGATTTACCTCAAGGTGCTGGATATGGGGTCATTATAGGGCTCGGAGTCTTTTTTGCTATTTTAATGAACTCCATCACTTGGATTCAAAATAAATATACTAAAACACATTCAGATAATGCTGATGAATTTACGGCCGCTTCAAGAAACGTTCCATTTGGTTTGATTTTGTGTGGTATTGTTTCTTCATGGACTTGGAGTTTAACATTGTTACAGAGTGCTACACAGTCGTATAACTTGGGTATTAGTGGAAGTTATTACTACGCATGTGGTGGTCTTGCACAAGTGAGTATTTTAGTTTTTTTTTTTTATATATACAGTTACTAACTATTAAAAGGTGGGTGTTTTCAGTTTCATTGCTGCTAAAGTTAAAGCAAATGCTAATTTAGTTACAACTTTCCCAGAAATGGGTTTCTTCAGATTTGGTACTCCAGGCCATTTAGCATTTTTATGGTGTGCCTTTGTTTGTAACTCAATTGTGTCCGCTTGTATCTTACTCGGTGGTTCTGCAGTTGTTCATGCAGTTAGTGGTGTTAATTTCTACGCATCTATTTGGTTAATCCCATTAGTTTGTGCAATTTATGTCTATATGGGTGGTTTAAGAGCTACTTTCATTGCAGATGCAACTCATACTTTTATTCTTTTAATTTTCATTCTTGTATTTGCTTTTGAAGTTTATGCAGGTGATAAGTCTAAAATTGGATCCCCAAGAAGAATGGTTGAGCTTTTAACTGAATTAGCCAAAACCAAACCAATTGCTGATAATTATCACGGTTCTTATTTAACTTTCAGATCCAAAAATGGTGCCATTGCTGCAGTTCAAAGTGTTATCACAGGTTTTGGTTTAGTTAACTGTGACCAAGCTTATTGGAGTCGTGCAATTGCAAGTAAAGATAGTACTATTAGTTCTTCTTACTTCTTTGCAGCATGTGCTTGGTTTATCATTCCAACTACTATGGGTCTTACTTTAGGTTTAGGTGCAAGAGCTATGTCATTGTATCCAGACTTCCCAGAGTTATCAACAGATGATGTTGGCGCTGGTCTTGCTGCTGTTGCAAGTGCTAGGTACTTATTAGGAAAAGCAGGTTCTGTTTTAATTCTGTTAATGGTTTTCCTTTCAGTCACTTCATCATTATCTGGTGAATTAATTGCTTCTTCAACCTTAATGTCTTATGATGTATATAAAAAATATATCAGACCAACAGCTCCACCAAAAGAAGTTGTTATTTCTGCTAAAGTGTCTGTTTTTCTCTGGGCTTTTTATGCTTCTGGTTTAGCTTCAATTTTCCATGCTGTTGGTATTTCCATGGGTTGGCTATTTAACTTTTTAGGTGTTGCAACTGCTTCTGGTGTTTTCCCAATCGCTTTGACTTTCTTGTGGAAAGACTTAAATGCTTGGGGTGCAGTCGGTGGCTCAATCGGTGGTATGATTTTAGCTCTAGTTGTTTGGTTAACTACTTGTAAAGGTCTTGAAGGTGAAATTAATGTTACTACTTTATCAAGTTCATGGGTTTCATTTGCTGGTAATGCTGCTGCTATCGTGTTGGCTGGAATTATTGCAGTTGTTGCTTCATGGATAAAACCAGCGAATTTTGATTTCGATAAGACAAGAAATAAAACGATCTTATCTGAGCATTTACATGATTCAACTGAACAACGTGAGGTCGAAGTTGAAGAACTTGATAATGGAGTAGAATTTACAGATGATAAATCAAAAGACCAAATAAAGACTACATTTGAAGAAGAAAGTGACAGTGGCTATTCAGATGAGCTACCACAAAAGGAAATATTGGATCTCAAACAATTAGATGGACAATATAGAAAGTATGCTATTTTAACAACAATTCTTCTCACAGTCTTCTTATTTATCATTCCAATTCCATTAAGTGCTGCTCCTTATATCTTCTCTCATAAATTCCTAACTGGTATTCTAGTTTTCGTATTTATATGGTTATTTGCTTCGTTTACTTTAGTTATTGTTTATCCATTAGTTGAATCAAGAAAAGATCTTTGGATCATTGCTAAGAAGGTGTTCAAGGTTAGCAGCAAGGAAGATGATCAACAACACGACCAACAGAGTGTCGATCAACAACGTGTCTATTAGCTTTAGTTTTGTTTAATAAATTCTTTTATTTGTAAGTGTCTAATAGTTACTTGTAGAAGTTATATTACCCGCTCTTTTCTAGCATTTATTGTGACACGATGTGTTTTGACAGGATCCAACAAAGCCGAGTTTCTTTAAATAAAGGAAGAAACAGAGTGTTCTTCAATTGGGCGGGAAGAATAGTTGTTGGAGGATGTCTTTCTTCAATTCACTTCGAGAAAGAGCTTCCTCTCTGACGTTGTTTGATAAGGCTAATACTGCAAAGAAATTGTCAAGAGATGAGCAGTTCAGAGAAGAGTTTAAATTACCAGAAAACGAATCAATATTAGATGATAACGCTGCTGAGATTCTTATAGTATCACCATCTGAACAATACCAGAAATCGTCTAAGAACGAAGCGCATCCTAAGAACGAAGCGCATCAAAATCAATTATCAAATCATTCAAATATTGTTTATTCAGGCAAAGTATATTTAACTGAACACTTCTTAGTATTCAGAGATAGTTTTGATAAAAGAAGTTGTGTTTTAGTGCTGAATTTGTCATCTGTTAAAAAAGTTGAAAGAATACCTTCAAAGGCATATGTTTTTGCCCTTTCCATCTTAACCCATTCGGGTATTAAAGTTTTGATACACTTCATTGGCATACGTTCAAGTTCAGAAGAATTCTCACATAAACTTAAGATACAACTTAAAAATAATATACCAAATACCAAGAAGTTAGAACCATTCCTAGATACACTTTATTCAGAATTTGTTGTGAAAAAAAATGAAGCAGGAGCAGATAAGGATAAAATTAAAGCACCAAAAGGTGGATTAGGCTTAATTTATAAGTTTCCAGGTGATGCTAAAAAATTAAGAGATAAATCAAAGTTAAGACTATGGTATGACTATTTTAGACGTTATGGAAGAAATCTAGATTTATCCAGACAAAAGATGTTTTATAAACTACTTAGAGTTGGATTACCAAATAGACTAAGAGGTGAGATCTGGGAATTAACAACTGGGGCAATGTACTTAAGATTTCAAGAATTATCAGTCTATCAAAAAATATTAGATGAAAATGCAGGTAAGCATTCAGTAGCTATTGAAGAAATTGAAAAGGATTTAAATCGTTCTTTACCTGAATATCCAGCTTATCAAACTGAAGAGGGTATTAATAGATTACGTAGAGTTTTGACTGCATATTCATGGAAAAATCCTGACCTTGGTTATTGTCAAGCAATGAATATTATAGCTGCTGCCTTATTAATTTTCCAAACTGAAGAGCAAGCATTTTGGACATTATCAATTTTATGTGAAAAATACGTTCCGGGGTATTATTCTAAAACAATGTACGGAACCTTACTAGATCAAAAAGTCTTTGAATCTTTAGTTGAGAAAACAATGCCTATATTATGGAATCATATAACCAAAAATGACATCCAACTTTCTGTTGTTTCATTACCGTGGTTTTTATCTTTGTTTTTAAGTTCTATGCCTTTAGTATTTGCATTTAGAATTATTGATATTTTCTTTTTGCATGGTCCAAAGACATTATTTCAAGTTGCGTTAGCAATAATGAGAATTAATGGGGAAGAATTACTAGAAATTGATGATGATGGCACATTTATTTCAATATTGAAAGAGTATTTCTCAAGACTTGATGAATCAGCTCATCCAAATTCAACTGAAACAATATTTAGACAGCTAACAAAGTTCCAAGAACTTTTGATTGTTGCTTTCAAAGAGTTCTCAAATGTTACAGATGAAATGATTGAGCGTGAACGTAATAGACATAAGCCAGCAATAATGCAAGATATTGAAACTTTTATAAAAAGAAGTCAAATTCGTAACTTACCAAGAACCCAAAATCTCTCTCCAGAACATTTATCAAACATATATGATAGATTTTATGAATGTATTCAAACACATAAAACGAGTCTTGGTGTCGGGTCTTCATTGATGGGATTTGAAACATTTAAACAATTTTTATCGGGATTTTGTGATTGGGTTTTACCAGATGATGAATACGATTATCATTCAGATGATTTCTTGCATAAACTGTTCAGGAGTTGGACAAAAAATTCACAGGATGAGTTAACTTTGACAGATGTTGCTAGTGGGTTTGACAAACTAATTAACAGAAATTTGCTGGAATCTATATCAAACTTTTTTGAAATTTATGATCCCGAATCTACTGGGAAAGTTGATAGGGAGGGAATATTACAAATATCTGAAGGACTTTTATATATAACTAAACCATTACAGGATGGGTTACTGTTGGATAAATTAACAACCAAATCAATTGAATCCTACATTGCAGATAAAATAATTCAAAAACAAAAGGAAACTGGAGATCAAGAAGTAGTTGTGCCTGCGCAAATTGAGATTGACAAAGAAACTTTCCAAAGAGAGCAAGGGGAGCGTTATTTATCAGCTGCTAGTGACTTTATTCAAAGAGCATTTGAATATGCACAGCCAGTGACTGAAGTTGAATTGATTGACCTCGAGGAGACAGATGATAAGAAAATTAAAGCTAATATAGCATTAGACCCGACACATCCATTAACATTAAATCTGGCTACATTTCGTATGGTTATACTTGCAGATGAAACCTATGAATTGTTATTTTCTCAAACATTGGCTGACTCGATTCATTTAGATAGGAAAACGCTTATTTCCAATAAAGGTGGTATTGTACGTGATATGTTTGATGGTCTTATTGCTGATGGTAGACGTGTTGCAAATCAAGTCCGTCGTCGTATGGACTCTGCCCCTTCAACCTATGATAATGCAAGTTTTAAATCAGAAAAATCAAAAGTGGGTAACCAAGTTGAAGAAGAAGAAGAAGACGATTTTGATCCTCAAGGTACAAATAATGATTACGGAGATTTATTGGAAGGAGCAGAAATACAAGCATTGGGTGATATACCAGTTGGTAATGATAATGAAAACTTGGAAAGACAAAATGAATTAAAGGTTTTGCATAATGCTATGCAAGATGATATTCAACGCGGAATAGATGGAAAGTTAAGCGTTGGTAACTTAATTGAGTTTGAAAATTGATTTACACTTTAATATAGCAATTATACTTTTCAAAGTTAGCCAGTGTATATATATATATTTATTGCTCCTTATGTCTACCAAATAATTTTTTCAATTTACCAAAAGTATTCTTCTTCTTTTCAAGAGGTGCTTGAGCTAATTGTTCATTAAATAGTTGCTCTTTATCCGCTTCACTAAAATAACGGCTATTTCTTTTTTCAGGTAATGATTTAACTGGAGAACTCTCAGGAACAGTATTAGCACTTGGACTTCTTAGAGTAAAGTGACTCTTTGGTTTTCTCAGCACTGGATGTTGCGGTGGTGGAGCAAATGCGTCAGAGGTTGCACTTACTGGCACCTCAATTTCCGAATCAGAATCGTTAAATCTTGATTTGAAATTTGACAAAATATTGGATGAAGTACTTGGTTGCTGTACAGGTTGTTGGGCTGGTACTTTCCCAGCTTGTGCCTGATTTCTATAATATCCAAGATTTGATTCAATAGCAGGATGGGGGTGGAAAGATGGATCTCTTAGTGACTTTCTTTTGAAAGCTTCATGGTTGCCATTGGCTTTCTCTTTCTCAAAGCTTGAAGATCTTTCAGGTTTTGGAGGTTCGTTCTTTTTCAATGTAGCATTCACAGCAGCTGCATTAGATGGAGAGACAGTTGCAGGATTTTGTTGGGGTTGTTTTGGAAAAGTTGGCTGTTTAATATATCTTGGTGTGTTCGTTTTTTGAGACTGTCTCAAACCTTGGGCGGATTGAGGTCTAGTTATACTTGGTTTGGGGTTTAGAACTGGTTCGATAGTAGAGATTGGTCTTTTAACTTCATTTGACTTTTGCACTGGTGTAACTGGTTTTGCAAAATTGTTCTGCTGTGGCCTTAAAGTTTTCAGTTTATTCTGCTGTGGTTCTTGTCTTAAAGAAATTCTATAACCATTTGGATTAAGTTCTGAAGCATTTTTAACTGAATTTGTTCTAGACAAACTCGTTACAGACTTGCTTTTATTGAAAGATAAAGCATTCAACCTGGTATTCTCCGCTGTTGTTAATGACAAATAAGCTGCATTTGCAGGATTTTTTGTATCAGGCAAGTTAACACTCGATGAAGATTTAATCTTCAAGGCTGATTTTCTAGGTGATACATGATTCCTCTTAGATGACCGTGCAGGTATTTGTGATTCATCATTACTACTCTTGTCATCAGTTGGCTCTCCCGAGTAGACACTACTGCTAGCAGTCTCGGCTTCATTTGACGATAAGCGTCTCAAGTCAGTCTGTTCAGTCTGTTCGGCCTGTCCATCCTGATTAACAAATAAAGAAGGAATTGTAGGACGTAACTGTTGAGCCATGCTTGAACCTGGATTCTTGAAAGGCGAATATTCGCCGTCTGTTTCTGCTGTTGTGATTGATGATTCGGCCGCTCCAAACGTTTCCGTTGATTTTGCAGTAGAAGGAGCATCTGCATAATTATCCAAAGCATCTGCATAATTATCAACGAACTCGCTTTCATAATCTGTGATATCATTCCATGAGTTCACAGATACTGAAGGAATCACAAGGTCATCATCTATTTCGGTATTTCTTATCTTTTGAAATCTAAGCGGTTCTATTTCCGATTCCTTTGTCAGTACCTCCTCTAGCTCTTTCGATAGGTCCTCTTCTTCGTTATCTTCTGACTCTTTTGATAAATCAAAATCTGATGTAGCTTCCTTGGTTATTGTATCGATAGTATATTCGCCGTCCAAAATACCTGAATCTTCTTCTTCTATAAAAGTCAAATTATCTTTTGGGGGCTGACTATCTAAAGTAACGGAATCTTTTCGCTCTATAATATCTAAATTACCAGTTGGGGTTTCTTTCGTCACCGTGTCAAGTGGAGAATGGCCCTCCAAGAAACCCGATTTCTCTTTCTCTATGAACTTCAATTCACCCTTTGAAGTGTTTTTACTTAAAGAATCGATACGAGAATTATTACGTAGGGGAATTGAATCTTCTTCTTCTATAAAGGTCAAATTACCTTTTGGAGATTCAATGTTATTGTTTTTGGAATTGTCATTCTCGAACTTAAGTGGTTCGTCTTCATCAACTTCCTTTAACTGATCTTCAAATATAGGTCTTCTACCTGAGTGAGATGATATTATCGACTTAGTAGTTACTCCATCATTAGATGATTTGGTTGTACTTCTAGTAAAAGATTGGCTTTTTTTCAACGAATGACTTCTTCTTGAAGGTACCTTTGGCACTGGCTCTTCTTCCACTGGGACATCTATCGTTATTAACCCATATGGACCAGGTATGTGTTTTTTAATAGTACGAGGCTTTGCTGGTCTCGGAGCCACTGGTTGTTTGGCGGCAGGTTTCTTAGCGCCGCCACCATTTGATGATAGTGAGTCACTTCTTAGTGATTGCTTTCTATGCTGTTGTGATTGAGCTGGCGGTGCTTGTGATCCTAATAAACTGCCCGATCTAGATCCTGAAGATTGAAAGCTTGATCTTTGTAAGCTTGATGATCGTTGTAAACTATTTGATCTAGGTATTGGGGTACCAGTCTTCAAAGCATTACCGATAGCCGCTGCCGCTGCTAAGGCATTGGAATCAACATTTGATGATTGCTGGCACAAAATCATTAGTCAAAAAAACACAAAAAGTAAACAAACAATTAAAAAAAGACTTACATTCCCTGGGAGTGGTCCCGCTATTACAGGGCGACTCTTTCTTCGTGATGAAAACATTTTAAATATTTATCAGTATAAGTCTTGGATTTCAACTATAGAGTTTTACCAGGAAACAAAAAAGCAACGAATCAAATCTATTAACCCAAAAGGGGTACCAACAACAACTTTTTCAAGAAACGATTCCAACAAACCTCAAAACAATTGCACTGGAACCAACTATTTCCCACACTCTTTTATAAATGGCAAACTAATTATAAAATTGGAGCGTTGAACTGTTGTAAATAGCACCAAGTTGAATTATCTTTCTAATTATCAAATTTCAGTGATAACCCATGTGGGAAAATTCCATTAAAACTCTCCCTTGAAATTTGCGGACGCTAGGAGTAAAAGAGGATCATTCTGATATTTACGCAATCTGTCTTGACAGAGTAATGGGTATTTTCTCTCTCTAAGCTTTAAGCCTTCTGTGTATATTTCAGAACGATGATTTTCTTGTTAATAACTTCCAAAATAGGATATTCCCGTTTTAGGAATATATCTTTTTAATTTATGTGAGTGAAGGAATTATTGCTGCTCTTAATTGCTTCTAAACTTCTTTGATATAACAAACAACAAAATAAAAATATATGGAGCTAGTAAATGAACTTGTAGGTCATAATAGGAATTTTGATGAATTGTATGAAAATCTTAGAAGCAATTCGACAGTAAACTCTAATTTAGTAGAGGCTAAAGATATTATATTGTAGTATGATACTTTGCAGTAAAAACTGTTAATAAAGGTATATTGCATCACAAACTATCACATGAGTCTTGGTGATATTTCAACTAGTTACAATCAAAAATGGTCACTTATGTATACTCTTTTCTGGTTCTTAAGCCAATTTGAGAGTTGCATTCATTTTTGCATTTTCATTCAACAGCGATATACCTTCTATTTTTTTTTTGGCACTTCAGTATATTACGAATGGCGAGGTACAAACAATAGTGATAAAGTTACTAAGCTGGTCAGTCAAAATGTTTGTAATATGCTCATGTATGCCATCTAGCACAATTACATGTGTAATATGTGCAACGTAGGCTTTGGCACCTAGAGAGTCGGCAAGTGATTCTAATTTTATAAGCACCCCTGGTACTTTTTCACTGCTTTACATTTCCATACCCAGAAATGAGATGTTCTACTTCTAAGGTTTCTTTAATCAAAGACTTAAACCAAATGTGGGTATCATGCAGCATTGACCCTCGTGCCTCTTCTGCATCTCGTTTTACAGCAAAGGTAGCCAAAAAGCAAAAAAAAAAAATTTTTTGTACTAAGGAAATCGTTTTAACAAAGTCCTAGAATTTCATTCAGTACTTTGAATGCTTAACTTGAAACACAAGATTGCCATTCTAAGATTTCGGCCCTAATTATTTATGTCCTCCTCGGGCATACTGGAGATTCGCACTATACATTGCGCCTGATCTTAGCGGGTTATATATTCCGTGCCAAATAAAAGCTAAAACTAAAACACTGTACATTCAAAATCTAACACTTAATCTCGTTGAAATTTATGCCAAAAAGAGACTTAATAATACTTTGAAAAAAAGAAAACACCATCGCACTATACTTCTGAGCAATGTCTTTCAAGGACAATCTATAGAAAACGACCCCGACATCTCCAAGATTCTATTAGCTTTATACCAATTCTCTCTCTAGGGTAACCTTTATTAAAGTACAGTATCCCAACAACCCGTAGTACAGTCCCAAACAATTGAATCTCAAGCCCCTCCCCCCCCCTTTCCCCTAACTTATTGAGCTCTAAATATAGGGTCTTGATTCGAATATTTTTTTGCACCATCCCACCATATCTCTCGACTCCATACTATTACCTACATTTCGAGATCACATTTCTCGGAAGCGTGCGAGACCCAACAATAGTAATGGCTGACACTTATAATCACTTGCCAAAGAGCTTCAAGTCCTCAACAGGCTCCAAACTACTGTAACATTTGTCTTTGCCTTTCCCCCCCCCCCCCAAGGGAATGAAACGTGAAAGTGTCAGAAATAACTTATAACTACAGTACAAATTTGGTGGTATAGAAGTCTAAAATATTGATAGTTAATACTTTCTCTTTTAATATTTCAACCCTTAACGAGGTTAGTTTCACTTGGAGATCTAGGACTTTGGGTTGCCAAATGCTGCAACTCCAATCTCTTACCTTTTGGATAGGAAAAATGGCCCCCCCCCCCTCCAAAAGCGCCTATATAGGAACATGTAAAAAAAAAAGTAATGAGAAGCGAGATGTTAAACTTCAACTCTAAGCAAGAGAAGAAAACCTTAACTGATATTAATATGCAATATCTTACTCTTTTCTTTTAAGTTTGTAAAAGCTCTAATACTGAATCAAATTTCCGTGTTTCAGATCGGACATGCTACATGGGACTGACTTCCTAATTGTGATTGTTTTTTTTTTTTTTTTTCTTTATTTATTTTTTCCCTTCCTTAGACGTTGTCACTGTAGGTTTCAATTTTCGGTTAACCCATTATTTTGAGGTCGCTAAAAAAAGTAGCTCAGGTACATGAAAGCTCAGAGATACTGCAAAGTTTCAGTGTGTCTCTTGTTTAGAGCACCCAGACATCATTCATTTGAACCTGTAAAGAGTACTGTCTAGTGTCAATTCAATAACCTAGTATGCTGGGTCTCTCTCTCCCATCCCCAGTTAACAAAAATTTATTATGTGTATAATGCCTTTTGTAGCTGCAAGAGTCGTATATTAATAATACAGATAATTTATATTTCTATGATTGTCGACTCGAACGGAGTTAATTTGCTCAGAAATCAAAGCTTTTAACCCAACTGTAATAAACACACACGCACACACACTGGCACACACACCAGCTATTTTACAGTCTAAACATAGTGCAACCTAATTTCTATTATTTCTTGACCGGAAAGCCAAATATTCTCTGTGTGTGTTTTTCTTCATATCTTGGAAGGTTTTGCCCCCCCACATCACTAGTTTCATGTTGTTTTCCATAGAATCTCTCTCTCTCTGCTTTTAAGCGAGAATACCACATTGGGCCCCTCTTACCACATTGGTCCAATGTTTTTGACAAAAATAAAGACTTTATTAAACTTCACATAGCAACGAGTTCTGCCCCCCCAAAAAAAAAATGCCCCCCGTAAAGGACCTATAAAAAGTTGCTATGCGATATTAATTCCTACTACCCTCAGATTATACAGCTTAACTACTTTGTAAACCTAATTCTTAGATGGATAAAAGATTCTTCGTTCGGTATAACTTTTCTGTAGATCTTGGAAAACGCACCGATTTACTACATTTTCCAAGAACCTTCCACGGCATAAAATCATCCCAACATATCAGGAATGTTTGAATTTCCAACAATATTTTTCAATGAGCCCTCAAAAGATACTTTAACGGGAAAGAGAGACAAAAAAAAGGGGAAAAACAATTTTTTTTGCTCCTTCTTTTCAGATAATGAGCTAGAAATTTGGTTCGTAAAAAACCCATAATGGTATTCATCCAAATCTCTCTTACTAGAAATAGCTACGCTAGTGGTTCTACCATCCAGTCCGTAAAACAAAGTATAAAGAGGATCTCGGTGGTATCTTGATGCGATGTATACGTATGCATGCATCAAAGATGTGGGCTATACATGCATTCGCGCACTCATTTACTTGACTTCTTAATTTGTGCGTGGGAGAAAAAAAAGAGAGGGCTCTCTTCAGGTGTATTGCGTTCATTGTAAAAGGTTATTTTCCCATTTGAAATTGGAGTGATGGCATTGTATATTTGTCGGAAGTGTTATTCAATGTCTTCAAAGGTGACTGAAGCCAATTCTTTTGTAGTGTGATGCCATCTAGCTGGGTAACTTCTAATGTGTAGTTAATTGTGATCTGTACAGCAAAAGGTTCATTGCATATGAAATCCTTCGATTATTCATGTGTAAAACTAAAAAAGTGAAACAAGCTGCATATGAAAGAACTAAAAATGCTTTTTTAAGCATATTCGCACACCAGAGGATCGCTTTTATAAATAATTGTTTTTCTACCCTTTCTTGTAGAGAGTGGGAAACTAACGTGAAGTAGTTTTATCAGTTCAAGAGATTCGTGGGAAAAACACACCCGAATTTGTAAAATCTATCTCTAAGCTTTCCTTTTTTTTGTTTTTTTAACTATTTGTTCTGATCATACCCCATATGATCCATCAAAGTTACAGTTATTCCCAGACAGAGACAACACCTTTCTACGATGGAGAAACTCCAACAATGGCCAATAATCAATTACCAAACTATATTACAAATGAGCCAATTCTCCAGCTAACCCAACAGCAACTCTTAATGCAAATTGCTGATGAAAATGATACACTATATGCAAATGCATTCAATAATATTCCTCAATTTAATATAATATCAATTCAACCACCACCAGAATTGCTAACACAAGAAGAACACTTAACGAACACATTGCAAGAAGATTTCTTTACATCGATTGAGTTTTCATCTCGTAACCACGATCAATTCGGATTGTTTCCCAATATATCAACAGATTTAAGTAAGGAAAGAAAAAAAAATTCCCCATTACAATTCAACACTGTTCTTCCCACTCCAGATGAAAGCGATTTCCTCTTTGCAACTAGCTCTGAACATAGAAGATCAATAGCACCAGCATCGTCATTGCATACACCATTAGCATCCCCAACCATGGCAGATACACCGAAATTCAACGCTAATATATCTTTATCACCAACAACAATATCACATCGTGTATCCAAACCAAATAAATTTGTTGGTCGTGGTAAGAGTCAAT
Source organism: Wickerhamomyces silvicola (assembly GCA_030570795.1). Classification (NCBI taxonomy): domain Eukaryota; kingdom Fungi; phylum Ascomycota; class Saccharomycetes; order Phaffomycetales; family Wickerhamomycetaceae; genus Wickerhamomyces; species Wickerhamomyces silvicola. Next base: position 232,063 of record JAJLWN010000016.1, on the reverse strand, counting down.
CTGTTCCAAATATTCCAGAAGCTTCAAAATTAGGATCTCATACAACACAACATGGTCCGATTCCTGCATCAAAACCAAGTGTTTCTACTGATGCCGAAACTGGTGATGAATTATTAACTTTTTCATATTCAAAGCAAAAGATTATAAGGACTTTCACAATTAAGTATCCTGTAATTAAAACGGACTCAAAGGATTTACCTGAAGAATTTCTTGCCGATAACTGTGTCTATCCTAGAGCAATGGTTCCAATAGAAGAATATAAGGGAAATAGAGGAAAATATGAAAGAGAATGTAATGAAATCGGGTGGATGCTTGCATGGTACAATCCAGAGTTGAGAGGTCATAGAGGTTTAATACAAAGGGCAGTTGATAGTTGGAGAAATACTAGAAGTGATAAAAAACTAAGATCCAGAAGAGTTAGAAAACATGAGTTGCAAGACATCACACGTCCGGTTCGTTGATCTTAGTTATGTAGCGTTATAGACGGTTATGGTATATTCCAATTGATTGTGTAGCTGGCACTGGTTCTTTTACATCATCAAAACTTGTGCGTATTTAGAGTTTTTCTTGAAAATACGTAGAAAACGCTAATCAAAGCCTGAGAAGTATGGGCATGTGAAATGTCTTGAAAATATTTTTTAACAATAATGAAACATTTTTTGACATACTCTAATCTCATGTCACTGCACTGGCAGTAAAACTTTTCTTTTTTACTTACAGCTTCAAGTGGCTTGTATCATTTCTCAGACAGCCTGAAAGTAATAACTAAAAATAAAAGGAAGTATCCGTTCGCAAGAGAGTAAAGAGTGGCTTATACAGGTATTTCGTTCGTAATCAGAGGTAATGAAATAAACTTATACGCCGATTTTAAGAGGCAAAAGGCCAAAGGAGTTTGGTTTTTATTTGGGAAACTTCTCACCGAACTGGCTTAGAATTTTTTGATCGACGATTGGTGGAATTTACTAAGGACGATGTATTAATATTCACCAATCCTCAAGGATCACCGATGATGAAAAAAAGTCATTATGCTCCTCTAAAACAATCCTAACTTTCAACTCCGATACTTAAGAGACTGAAAATTAGCCTTTTGTATCAACTAACGTCTTGGGGAATCGAGATCCTATAGAGAATCGACATTTCTTAGATTATATGTTTGTCTTATTATACTGTTAGTCACTTGCATCCACTCGCGTCTCCTTGCAACTCGACGTCTTCCCATTTAGAGATGAATGAATGTACTCAACCCCATTATATACAACCCATAGGGCCCCCCATCTTGTAGTAAGCCCTTTTTTTTTTGTGGAACCTCCCTTCTTCTAATGGGTTTAGATACCAGGAAAACTAAGCATATCTTCAATATGTTCATATCTCGATAATTACTAGAAAAACTACCTTTTAGCGAAAAACTGTCAAAACTGAGACATATATATGTAAAGCCTGAATTTCAGGTGAATGATCATCGGTTTGAACTCCCTTAAGAACAAAAGCTTTCAAATTAACCATATATTAACACCTACAACATATAGTGTAGATTAAGACTAAAAAAAGGCCAAACACTCTGATGAGATCTATGTGATCACTGTCACGCACTCGCAGATTATGACGTTTTCTTGTGTTGATATCATCAATTAATGCTGGTAAAAAATATGCAACGTTAAGCCTGATGCAAGTGGAATAGAAGTAGGTTATAGGATTATCGCTAACTTTTTTTTTTTAAATTAACTCTTTTAATGAAGTGTAAAGAAAGCAGTAGATCTTGCAAGTTTCTGAGATTCTTGATGCTCATTGCACTCTAACTCTACATACTTTCACGTCATGCCACGTTTATTATCTGATTATTTCAGTATCTAAGCTTTATAGAATTAAAAAATTTTGTTGGGTGGAGGGAAAAAAAAAAAAAGTATACTAAAGGAAAGATTATAAAATGATTTTATATATCTTTGGATATTCGGGGGGTAACTAAAACAATAAGAAAATCTATTCAACTGTAACAGACTTGGCTAGATTTCTTGGGAAATCGACATCAATACCTCTATTGACCGCTAACCAATATGAAATTAATTGTAATGGAATAACATTTAATAACCCTTGTAAACAATCAACAGATTGAGGAACTTCCAAGTTAGCTAAAGCTTTATCTAGATTAATACCATCATCTCCTTCATTACGAATAATAATTGGACGACCGGCTCTTGCAGTAACTTGTTCAATTGAACTCAGAACTTTTGGGAATAATGAATCTCTAGTTGCAAATGCAATAATTGGTAGTTGATCATCAACTAAGGCTAAAACACCATGTTTCAATTCACCAGCTAAAACACCTTCTGAATGCATATAGGAGATCTCTTTGATTTTCAAAGCACCTTCTAAGGCAGTTGCATGTTGATAACCTCTGCCTAATAATAATAAGGATTTTTGAGTTGATAATTCTTCACTACATAATTTCTTAATTTTATCTTCAAGTGTTAAAACTTTTTTAATTTGTTCTGGAATTTTTTGTAATCCATCAATAATTTCATGATGACGTTTGATTTTAGAAACTCTATCATCTGATAATGAAAGGGCAATCATAACTAGTGCAATATACTGTGATGTGTATGCTTTAGTTGAAGCAACACCGATCTCAGGACCAGCATTAATATGAACACCACAATGAGTTGCACGAGAGATTGATGAACCAACAGAGTTGACAACACCAATAGTTAAAGCATCTCTTTCAAGACAATACTGCAGAGCTAACATTGAGTCTAAAGTCTCACCAGATTGAGAAACGAAAATACATGTATCATCTCTAAAAACTGGAGATCTTCTATCCAAGAAATCTGAAGCTAATTCAACACTAACTGGAATTTCAGTTAATTCTTCAAAAATAGATCTGGTTGCTAGACATGAATGATATGATGTACCACAGGCGATCATAATTAATCTTCGACATCTTCTAATAGTTTTTATCCAAGATTTCAATCCTCCTAATGTAACAACATGATTTTGAAAATCAATACGGCCTCTCATTGTATTAAAAGTTGATTCAGGTTGTTCAAAAATTTCCTTCTGCATAAAATGTTTATATGGACCTTTCATTATTTGAGCCAATTCTAATTCTAAAGTTTGAATGGATCTTGTTGCAGAAATGTTATCATCTCTTCTTGCTCTATGAATATGTAACTCACCATCATAAATATGAGCAATATCATCATCTTCTAGGAATAACACTTTTTTAGTATGTTGAATAACAGAAGCTGGATCTGATGATATAAAAAATTCTGCAGGTTGTGGTATACCATCTTCTGATAAGAATGCTCTTGATTGTGAATGTCTTAACCCACTTTCACCTTGAGCAACAGGTAATAAACCTAAAGAATTTGGATCATTGAAATTACTCGAAGGTAAATCATGAGATTCAATATCAGGGAATTCGACATCAACAAAATCAACTTTTAATTTTCTTTCAGTTTTAACTCCAACTAATAATGGAGAACCTTTTCTTGTTGCAACAACTTCATTAGGATAATGAACAGATTTTGCTAATAAACCATAAGAACCATCAATTTCAAATATAACTTGTTTCAATAACTCATTAAAATCTAATTCATTCCCATTTTTCAGATTTGTATCATAGATATGTTTAAATAATTTAGCAATACATTCAGTATCAGTTTCCGATTCAAAAACAAATCCCTTTTTCTCTAATAAAGTTTTCAATTCCCTATAATTTGTAATAATACCATTATGAACAACAACAAATTCATTATTTCTATCTGATCTTTGAGGATGGCAGTTAACCTCCTTTGGTTCACCATGAGTAGCCCATCTCGTATGAGCAATACCTGCATGAGAAACAAATTGTGAATCAGGATTATAACCTTCTGAATAATATTTTTTCTTTAATGCCAAAACTTTACCAATTTGACGAACAATCAAAGTCTCATTTGGTTTATCACCATCAATCGCAATACCAGCAGAATCATAACCTCTATATTCTAATCTTTGTAACCCGTCAATTAAAGTAGTTGCAATTTCATCTCTTGATTTCTCAACCAAGTAATTGACGTAACCGAAAATACCACACATACTTTATATAGTTATCCACTTAAAATTCACCTTCTGCAAAATCAGAATATAATAGGAAGCGTTGATGTGAAATTTCTCGAAAAAAGAAAAAACTTTTTGTTTTGTTTTCGTGTTACTCTTTTTTTTTTTTGGTTTTTTTTTCTATTTCTACTTTGTGTAAAATTGAAGTTGTACACAAAAGAGTTCTATAGACTTTGGTGTAGTTGAAGTAGTTGACGTACTCGGTTGTAGTTGTCTTTGTTTGTAACTTATGGACCTGTTCTAACACTTCTTGCTTGTGTTGTAGATGCTTCACGTCCTGACGTACTTATTTAATTCTATCAAGTATCGACCTAGTTATATAGATATTCAGCAAGAAATCACGTTTATTATAAGTACTTTAAATAAAGTATAAATAGAAACCTTGCCGAGAAAATGAATATAAGTTTCATTTCTAAAAACTTATTGGTGAAGAAAAAAATTAATTACATTTCCCAATTAGGAAATAAATAAATAAATAAATAACATGCACTTAATTTAAACACCAACGTGATTTTTTACCTGGAGTGGACTAGATACTGTTACCTCGTTTGAATCTACATTCCATATGGCTCTGAGTTTCTAGCTTTCGTTTTAATTCACTTCCAGCTGTTTTCAAAGCGTAGTTTCAATCAACATAGCCCTATATAGGCTTAAAAAAAAAATTTTTTTTTTGATACCCTGAAAGTTTCCAGGCTGAAAACATATTTTTCTTGTAACCTATAGGATGACTGTATTTCTATATCACATATGTGCATATAATCCTTTACCTCATTCTCTACTTTCTTTCTACCTTTCTATAATATCTATGATTACGTAATATAAATATATATAATAAAGAACATTTATTATACTCATCTTCGGTCTTTACACCAATGTTTAAATTCAACATACGAAGCTTTATAACTTGGTCATCGTTACAAAATCAACTTAAGAAGACTCCAAAGACTACGAGAGCTGTCAATATCCAGAAATTAAGAAGAACTAATAGGGATAACGTCTTTAATAAGGCCATAAACTTGGGTAATAAAATTCAATCATGTACGACTTTTACTAGTTGTGAAAAATACAATTTTGACGAAATATTGAAGAATGAGGCTATTCAGGTATTAATTCCAAATGAAATCTTACATTTCAAATATCATCAAAATGATGTTTTAATATTAGAATCTGGTACAATTGTTGGTTGGGGAGTTGATGAACCAACTTTAGAGAGAGAAATATTACCGTTATTTCAAAAGGCAATGATTTCTGAGTATGAATATCCAGAGTCTGAAGATATGGATTTTGTAGAAATTTCAAATGCCAAAAGTCATCTGATTGAAGAGACTATAATTGTTAATACAATGGACTCAGATCAAGCATTATTAGATAAAGCAGCCTTCTCTTCAGGATTATCAAGATCAACAAGACTGGCTGTATTAGAAAACGCCTTAGAGAGACATATCACTCAAACAAGGAAAATAACCGAGCATTTATCATTGGGTAAAAAGCTAAAAGTTACTGAGAAGCAATTATTAAGATCAACTGGTCGATTATTTCTATTAAGGGGTAAGCTTAATTTATATTCAGAACTAATTGAAATCCCTGATCTTTATTGGAGTGAGCCAAATCTAGAAAAAATATATAAAGAGATTTCAAATATTTTGGATATTTCACCAAGGATATCAATCTTGAATAAGAAATTAGATTATGCTACAGATGAATCAAGAGCCTTATTGTCAACTTTGAACGAAGAAAAGGGTACAAGATTAGAATGGGTTATTATCATTTTAATTATGATTGAGGTTGGATTCGAAACTTTCCATTTTTATGAAAAATATAATGACAAAGAGTAACTATTTATCTATAGAATCTAATTCTAGTGTAATTTTAGATCCATCAATAACTCTGACATGTGTCAAATCTCTAACAACATATGTCGCACCAGATTTGTATAATAATTTTGGATCAAAACTGCTTGCAATCCCAATTACAGTGGCACCAGCATTAACACCTGCTTGAATACCAACTGGAGCGTCCTCAAATACAATTTTCTTAATTGTCTTTTCATCAACGCCTAATTTGGCACTCAACAATTCGACACCTTTTAAATAACCTTCAGGATCCGGCTTACCTTTTGAAACAGCTTCAGCAGTAATGAAAACTTCAGGTCTTGGAACATCGCTCAATATGTTATCAAACCAACTAAAGGCTGATACTCTATTGCCCGAAGTAACAATACACCATTTACCTTTTTCTAAAGAGTTTAGTAATTTTGCATGACCGGGAATAACTTTGACTAAATCTCCATATTTATCAACTAATGACTTATCAAATTCATAAGCTGCAATGTTATTGGTATTATCTATATTAGGGAAAAACTTTGCTAAAACTTCGGAAGTTCTTGTACCATGTGAGTACTTGAATAATTTATCAACATTAACGTTATGTTTTTTCGCCAAATCTTTCCAAATTCTTTCAACTGCATCTATGGTATTGACTAAAGTACCATCAAGATCAAATAGACAGACATCAGTTTCAACTACGACTTTGACCATCTTTGCTCCAAAGCCTCAAATTGAACAACAGATCTCATTTATAGATCCACATACTTGGTGTTTGGACGTATTTTATCACTTGATATTTATGGTGCTCTTTTTTTCTTTTTTTCTTTCTAATATGACTCTAAAATAGTTTTCAAGTTGACATAGAATAAACAAAAACATAATAAGATTGATACCCAGCTCTCACTTAACTGATAACCAAAGTAAGTAAAAGAGAGAAAAAAAAACTTATAAAATCACATGATGTTCACATTTTATTTGAATATTTGTGTGATTAAACACTTTGTAACTATATAAAGGGTAGAGAGTCTAAAATATCCTAATATGAGTAAGTTATAGTGCTCTAATAAAAATTTATTAAAAAGGCAACTTGGCCGAGTGGTTAAGGCGAAAGATTAGAAATCTTTTGGGTTTACCCGCGCAGGTTCGAGTCCTGCAGTTGTCGTCATTTTTTTTTTTTTGGTACTAAATTCAAGACATTATCTTATTTTAATAGAAATGAAATTATATAAAATTAGGTAATTGCAGTTTATAAATCACCAAAGTTGTCAAGGGTTTCTCTCCAGTTTTGGAAGAACCCTTTGAAAAACTTGACACCTAAGCCAACATCTTTAACACCGGTTGCAGCTCTAATACTATGCATTGATAACTGAGCAATACCTAAATCTATAGTTCTTGCCCCAGTTGCACTTGAAATACTTGGACCAATAGTACCGCCAGATCTTGCGCCATTTTTAATTTGGAAGTATTGAATTTCATCATCGTTTAATTTAGCTAATTGTTCAATTAATGCCAAACCAACAGCATCTGTAGCGACATGACCATTTGGATCCAAAGTAACTGAGATACCTTTATTTGGTAATGGGTAATGGTTTTCTAAATATTCAGATTTATAAACTGGATTCAACAAATGTGTAACATCTGCAGACAATATTATTGAATTAGCAAATGAGACTCTAGCTAAAGCTTCGGTATCCCCATAGAATGCAGAGATAACTCTTTCAGTAATTGCGTTAACTAGGGTACTTTTGGCACCTTGTCTTGTTAAAGATCCGACCTCTTCATTGTCGTATAGCAAAACTTGTGAAAATGAAGTTGAAGGTATTGGCTTTTTAGTATATTCTAATAAAGACGAAATTGCAGCGTATGAACAAATCCTATCATCAATTCTTGGTGCAAAGAGGAAATCATCTTTTAATCCACCAATTGTACCACGTTGAACATCAAATAAATCTAGATCTAATTGAACTAAATCCCCTACAGAAGTATCAGCTAATTCCGCAATAAATCTTAACAACTCCAAAGAGTGTTTACCATATAAAGGAGATTCTTTTTCCTTGTTAGTTGCTTCAGCTTCAGGACCTGGACTATATGCAATCACTGGAATTGCTATAGTTTCAGTATCATATGGAGGATTTGCAACTGCGCCAAAATGTGGAGCTAAAGTTGAAATTCTTGCAATTGGCTTTGGTGAAGAGCTAATTAGCTTGGAAACAACTTTATAACCGGATGCTGAAGTTGAATCTTCAACTTTAACTAGAACTCTACCAGCTAAACCAAGGTCTCTATCGAACCATAAAGGTGATAGTGCACCGGCGTAAGGAGCAACTCCTAGTAACTCATATCCATCAATTTTGGATTTTTTAGACACTGGTTTCAACTTGGTAGCCAGTGAATCAATATGACTACCAATAATACCTGCACCATATTCTGGTTTCCAATCATCACCTATGGCAAAGGCTCCTAGAGAAGTACCGTTTCTTGTAGTAAAGTACAACCCACCTTTCAAATCTTTCCATTCTTCCTTTTCGGAAAGGTATTTGAACCCATTTGATTCTAATAAATTTGCGAAATATTTAACAACGTGGAAAGTTGTTGGGTTGGAGGCCGTGAAATTGATATAATCATCAACATATCTGATAAAATAATCATCTTCAACGATGTGGAATTCTTCTTCAAATGCTTCTTCTGCTGTAGTTTGTTCCTCCTCTTCATCAGTATCAAAACTAATAACTTGATGACCCGAAGACAATCTTCTTCTTGGTCTTTGCTCTGATTGGACTTTTTTGTCGAATAGTTCAATGGCACGCATAGCTATTTCTAATCTCTCGGTTCTAGAACTCATCTCTATAAATCACTTCAATAGACAAAACTTCAAAGTGAAAAGTAGTTTAAAAATGCTCCTTGAATTCGTGGCTGGCATTTCGCGGTAATATAGTACTTTTAATTATGTCAAAAACGCAAATCTAGTGCATTTTGATGCAACCACCGAGATAATTAGAAGTTCCTCGGGTAATCACTTAATATAATCACTTTTATAATGAACTTATGCTTTACAGAATTCTCTCATGGTTTTATTTGACTTGGACCCAAGTTCACGTGATGATAAGAGATCGCATTTAAAGATAAAAGGCCTTCGGAATTTAAAAATTTTCATCGGAAGATTAATTAAAACAGTATAAGCTCATCTCTTTAGTTTTAGTCAATAATTAGTCATGTCAAAAGAGAACGCTTTGCCAGATATTTTGTCAGATGCTGTGCTAAAGGCATCGGTGCCAGTACCTGATGATTTTGTTGAAGTTAAGGGTATCGATTATTCCAAAGCTGAGAGTGTCAATATGAGAGCTACAGATTTAATAAAAAGTATGAGAACAATGGGGTTTCAAGCATCTTCTTTAGCAGAAGGTTGTGAGATTATAAACGAGATGAGATCATGGAGAGGTGTTCACCGTGATACTTTAGAAGAGTTTAAAAGAACAGGTGAGTTTGATGAAGAAGGTTATCAAAAATCTACAATCTTTTTAGGTTATACGTCAAACTTAATATCATCAGGGTTACGTGACACTCTAAGATTCTTGGTTCAACATAAACATGTTAGTGCTATTGTTGCAACTGCTGGGGGAATAGAAGAAGATATAATAAAATGTTTGGCACCAACTTATCTTGGTGAATTCAGCTTGAATGGCTCAAAATTACGCGATCAAGGTATGAATCGTATCGGTAATTTATTAGTTCCAAATGATAACTATTGTAAATTTGAGGAATGGATTGTTCCAGTTTTAGATAAGTTATTGGAGGAACAGACTCAAGCTGCTGAAAAATTAGGAGTTGAAGCATTTGATGCAGATTCTCCAGCTATTTTAACTCCTTCAAAATTGATTGATAGACTTGGTAAAGAGATTAACGATGAAAGTTCAGTGTTATATTGGGCTCATAAGAATCAAATTCCTATATTTTGTCCAGCTATTACAGATGGTTCCATTGGTGATATGTTGTTTTTCCACACTTTTAAAGCTTCACCACAACAATTAAGATTGGATATTGTTGCAGATATTCGTAAAATCAATTCCATGTCAATGGCTGCATCTCATGCTGGAATGATTCTTTTAGGTGGTGGTTTAGTTAAACATCATATTTGTAATGCTTGTTTAATGAGAAATGGTGCTGATGAAGCCGTCTATATTAATACTGGTCAAGAATTTGATGGTTCAGATGCTGGTGCAAGACCAGATGAAGCAGTTTCCTGGGGTAAAATCAAAGCAGATGCCCATTCAACCAAGATTTATGCAGATGCTACGATTGTCTTTCCTTTAATTGTTGCAGCTACTTTTGCAAGTGGTGAAAAGTTTTGAATTATTGTATATATAACTTAGAAAAGCATATAAATAATGGGATTAGACTTAATAATAAATAGTAAATAAATAAATATAATAAATAGAGAAATCTAATGAGATCTTTGAGTAATTATTGGTTCCCATGCTTGAAACTTGGGCTTTGCAGTATTATAAGGAACATAAGCACCTGTACTACCGGTAAGATTAATAGCATGAACTTGAAGTGTTGGATAGGCTCTAACTGTTTTTTCTTCCCCTTCAAGTTTATTAGGTGGAGTATTAGTACCATAACCTAACCAATAATGCCAACCTGGTTCAACTTGGGACATATCCCATTTACTGTTTTCTGCATATTCAACCCATCTTGTACGTAAATGAATCTCAACTGGATCATCCGTTTCATAAAAGTGATTGCCATAATCGTCAACCCCGACCAATGTACCAGCTTTAGCATCACCAATACTATTCATTTGTTTAGCGTATCTTTTGAAACCACTTTGCCAGATATTTCTAACTGTACGCCATAAAGAAACAGACATTTTCTTAAGAGGATGACAAGTTCAATTTGATATTTGTCGATGTTGAAAGTTATTGGGATTAAAGTGAGACTACAATTCGGATTATATAAGATTCTGCTACAAACAACTACAATCAACTACCAGCAACTACATTCTCTTGGTTTGTGAAGCAATTGGCTTCAGCACTCTTCTATGCCGTTTTACTTAAATAGAGACATATCCCCTGTGATTCAGAAGCTGATGGTGACAACTCGGAAAGGTAGAGCGTTGCTGTGTCTCGTAGGGATGTGACTAAAGATTATAGGCTAAAACTCCTACTGGTCCTTTTGAGAGTCTGTTCTACATCCTGTGAATTAGTGGATATTTAGAATGTGTTCGAACTCCTATTGGTCATATTAAGGTGAATTTCGTTATCTATAGGCTTCAATCAAGCCATTATCTGATTTCTATCCTAAGATATCAATTTGCATATATATCTGTCCCACATTTACTGTTATTCTAGTAAAATCTAGATAGGCTTGAATTGGAAAAGAACTGGTCCAGTGTGTGGTTGAGGTGATGTACATTTCTAGTTGTTGGTAAATTTATGAGGTAAACTATTATTTATCAATTATTCTTTTGTTATTTTGTTACTTCTATTGAAATCAGTTCGTTCTTATTTGCTGAAGCAATTTGGTAAATGGTTACTAAAGGCTAAAAGGCCTAGTCAAAAGGAAATATGGCTGAAGATTGAAACCTGGTTTAAATTTTACTATTGAGCTACCAGATGTTTACTGAATCAAATTTGATGGAACTGATGATGTTCTCTATGGTTACTCTGGTAAGATCTTCCAGTGTGCTGCTGTCAAAGGAGCCTATATTTTAGAGCATTCTGAACTTACGTGTACAACACTTGAAACAGTCTCTCAGTTTTATAGTGTATCTGGTTCAATCAAGTTTACATTTTTTCTTTGCAGCTGGTGGTATTACATATGAGATTGAAATTAGAGCTGCTAAGTTAAGAAAAGGACCTGGTGAACTTGCAGTTAACTGGGGAAACATAAATACAGATGTTGGAATTTTTGCAAATACACAGACAAATAATGACTTGTATTTATTTTAACATACTACAGGCTATGGATCGCTTGAAAATTATATTCTATTCCCAAATTGTAATGAAGACACTTTATCTGGATCTATTACTGTCACTTATAGATCTAATCAAAATGGTGAAGAAGCTATCCAGTGTGATTTGGTTCAGGTTTATGCGTCAAATTCTTTCAACAATTATATACAACTACAACAACTGAACCGTGGACCATAGGTGATAATACATTTACAGTTGATATTGATATTCCCACTATAACTTTAATCTCATCTGAAGTCAGTTCTTCCATTCCTTCAGTTGAGTATTATCAAGATTCTTCAATTTTAATATTACTACCTCTGTTCAATCGACTTCAACTGAGTCAATTTCTTCTCAGACAATTGAATTGTCTTCCAGCGCTATTATCACTTCATTTGAAGAACCCACTATCTATACGGCTATATCCCAGACTAAAATGATCTCATCTATGTATTCAGCTCAGCCTTCTGAATCAGTCACTGACTATTCCCATCCAAGTTCAATTGGTTCTCAACCAAGCTCAACAGGATTAACCTTTGCTGAAACAAATTCTGAAGAACAATCATCTATTATCACATCGAGTCAGCCAATTTTCACAAGTATTTTGCCAAAATAACCAGAAGAATCTGCTTTTAGTTCTTCTCTAAACTCAACTGTGACAATCACTGGTTTAACAGTTGTAACATATAGGGACTTAACTTCAACTTTTACCTGTACTATTGGGTTACCTGAAACTTTAGAGTCATCTTCTTCTACTACAGATTCTGGAGTTTCTTCCAGACCAACTATTTCAACATTCGATAACTCAGCCTCTTTCAAAACTGCTTCTTCGTTGATCTTGTTAATTGGTATTATTTTGTTGTTTTAAATAGATGTGTTTACTTTAATATAACTTAGATGCTAGAATAATGTGACTTTTTTAATCTTAATTACTGAAACGCTCTATTTGATTTCAACGTCTCAAAACTGGTTAGTGTATATATACCTCAAGGTCTTAAGATCGTCTCCAGGTTTGAGAGCTATATATTACATTATCGTTATTTATTTGAATTTTGCAATTTTGTGGTTCAACTTGAATTTAGATAATTTTTTTGAAAAAACCAATTTTTATTACGACAGGTAAATAACTTATATTTATTTATTAGGAAAAAAGCAGCGTAATACTTTGGATTGGATTAAAGATGTAAACCTACAGGATAAGTTTCCAATTTGAGTTTATCACCTTAAATATAATTTTCTCTTTTTAACCATAATTCGACATCTTCTTTATCTCTGCTGATCCAAGATTTTCTTGTTTGAATTGAATCCAGAACTTGTTCTAAAGATCTTTCAAAGCCATGAACATTCTTGTCATTGAAAAATTCCTTAATATCATGATATGCTTCTTCACTAGCGAAATAACCTAAACTAAATTTAATAAATCTATCGAAGACAACAGTATTAGCATTCAAGCGATTATAGAGGATATCATAATGTTCCTTCAAATAGTTCCAGAATGCCCATCTAGCTTTACCATTTTTAGCCAGAGCTATAGAAATGAATTGAACGTCCATAATTTCAACTTTTGAGATTAAACTAACAGCTTTTGAAATTAACTTTGGATTGGTAACAGACCCAAGTGAACCTAAAACGATCTCTTTGGTATCCAACGCTTTTGATGTTTTAATTAGACTAAAAATAAAATCAAATTCCTCCTCAGTAGCATTTGGATCTGATAAAACCGCTTGAAAGACCACCTTTCTCAATGATGGTTCAATAGGATCACCTTTTTGAAATTTTCCAAAGATAGCTCTAGATTTTGAAATAATCTCAGTATTACCAGCAGAAATTGCTGCTAGTAAAGAATTAACCCTTAATTGACTGGTCAAAAAATCATCCGATGAATTTACCTCAAATCCTAAACTTAAGGCAATTGGTATAATTAGTTTGTTCAGGAATTTCTGCAATCCTTTCTGAGATTGTTCTGATTGTTCAAACCACGCTGATCTGATCAACTCTAGTTTGTCTATAATAGTTGACCAAACAATCTGATCAGTTTCACCTTTAAGTAAGTTGATTAAATCAAGAGCATCTGAAGTTTTTGTCAATCCAGCAGCAGATGTGATAGCACTATCAGAAATTAATCCCACTTTATCGGCTGGTGATAATTGATCAATATTTTTTTTTATATTATCAAATGTAATTTTATCGTAAACAACTCTATAAACTCCAACAGCGTTTTTATTTACTTTGATGAATGTATAATTATTAGCATCAAAGGTAGTTTTTCTTTCTGAAAGCTCAATGCCAGGTATTCTATCGTTTTCATCTTTACCAGTTGAGATATTTAATGGAATCCACCAAATAGTTTCATTTTCTTCATCTTTAACATCACCAGATGATAGAAATCTATTTTGTGTGAAAGTGATAGTTCCATCATTATTAGAATCAACTTTAACATATGGAAATCCAATTTTGCGAATCCATGAATTGGCTTTTGAAACCAAATCAACACCCGAAGCCTCAGAAATTGATTCCCACAAATCATCAGTTTTTGCATTACTAAATTTGTGTTTCTTTAAATAGTTAGAAACACCTTTGTTGAAGATCTCAACATTAAGAGTTTTAGCCAATTGATAAAGAACACTGCTACCTTTCGAATAAGAAATGTGATCAAAAACTTGATCGATATCAGATGATGATTGAATTGGAACTTCAACAGGATGTGAATTTCTCAAAGAGTCAGCCTCTAAAGCTTCTTGTAAAGTATGCGTAGTAAAATCATCAAACGTTCTCCATTCTGGGAAGATATATTCAAGTGCAAGATATCCAACCCAGGTTGCAAAACCTTCATTTAGCCATAACTCATCCCACCAATCCATAGTGACCAAATTACCAAACCATTGATGTGCCAACTCATGAGCTATAACATATGCAACTTTTTTCTTGAAGTTAACATCACTAGTTTTTCTGTCAAACAATAAAGCAGTTGGTCTAAATGTAATCAATCCCCAGTTTTCCATTGCATTATGGGAATAAGCTGGAACACTAACTAAATCTAGTTTAGGTAAAACATAATCGATATCAAAAATTCTTGAATAATAATCGACGACTTTAGTTGCAACTTCTAAACCAAACTTTCCCTGTTCAGAGATACCTTGTTGGGTATAGATTCTAACAGGAATTTTCTTACCATTATAAGATTTTTCAGTAAAAGCTTCAATGTAGTCTAACTTACCAATAACCCAAGCTAAAAGATAGGTTGACATAATCGGAGTTCTTTGAAATTTGATGACTTTTAGCCCACTTGCCTCAACAGAACCTTTTTTTTTACCATCGTCTAATATTTTAGAAGATAGAACTGGCGTATTACTCAAGCCTGTAAAATCTTCTGCAATTGTTAAAGTCAAACTAAAAGTTGCCTTCAAATTTGGCTCATCAAATGAAGGAAGTGCTGAACGAGCTTCAGTTGCTTCGAATTGAGTCGATAATAATACCTGATCTTTATCGTTCTGATCCTTGTAGTCTGATCTGTAAAAAGCCTGCATGTTATTCTTGATCTTACCAGCATACGAAATAATCAATTCAGCTTTAGCTGAAGCAGCTGAATTCAATGTTTCATTTAATATGATACTAGCAGTTTGTTTCTTCTCATTGAATTCCGTTGATTTCACTTGAACAGTTGATTCAATCTTGCTAGCCGAATACGTGACTTTGACATCTTTAAATTCCAAACCTGCAGCATGAAGAACAATTGTATCACTATCTTCTTTGACATCTAATTCAATCTTGACAAGACCTTCAAACGTGTTGTCTTTGACATTGATCTTGAACAATTCGAGATCATAGTGCACAGGCTTAAAAGCTGATGGTAATAGATCACGATTAACTGTCTCACTCATAGCTCTTAATTGATGGAAGAAGAAGAAAACTTGATAAAAACCCCAATTTAACTTATACATATTGAATTTCACGTGACATGATATGATTAGTCATCAAAGAACTCTGAATTTGATGATATAATAAATTACTAAGCAGGCACGTGATATAAATTTACCTCGGTTAGGTTTTAGTCGGATTTCCATTTCGAGAGCCTCGTATAAAGTTCAAAATGTAATCATTGTACGATCATAAGCTGATTTTGAATAAATTTATTAAGATTGGTCCAATTGAAGTGTAGAGGAATATGAGTTACTATTCCGATGTTGTTGGAATACCAAGTACGGATCCTAAAAGATGGAGACTGAGGACGACCGAGCTAGGTGCAGAACGTTGGGAATATATCGATGAGTCTCAAGTAACAACTGATCCTCAATCAGTTTACGTTAAGTATCTGCTTGGAACAGATGATTTCAATCCTCCAGAGCTTCCAGAGCCTCAGAATGCATTTGATGCTGCGAAGAATGGGGCTACTTTTTTTAAGTCACTACAAGAGCCATGTGGTATATTTCCATGCCAGTATAAAGGTCCAATGTTTATGACTATTGGTTATATTGCAGCCTGTTATTTCACTAGAACCAAAATAGAGGAGGCTCAAAGAATAGAATTCATAAGGTATATAGTAAATAACGCCCATCCAGTGGATGGTGGCTGGGGCTTACATTCAATTGATAAATCAACTTGCTTTGGTACGGCTATAAATTATGTTAATTTAAGACTGCTAGGACTTCCTGCAAATCATCCAGTTTGTGTGAGGGCAAGAAGAACATTGCATAGATTAGGAGGTGCAATTGCTACTCCTCATTGGGGGAAAGCTTGGTTATCAATCTTAAATCTTTATGATTGGGACGGTGTCAACCCTGCACCACCCGAACTATGGGCTTTACCTTATTCAATACCTATTCATCCAGGAAGATGGTGGGTCCATACGAGGGCCATCTATTTAGCATTGGGTTATCTTTCTGCTGGGAGATTCCAGGCAGAATTAGATCCACTATTGAAGGAAATTAGATCTGAAATATATATTAAACCATATGATCAGATAATATTTTCACAGAACCGAAATAATGTTTGTGGTGTTGATCTTTATTATCCACATACCAAAATTTTAAATTTTGCGAATAGCATTCTTGTTACTTACGAGAGATACTTAAGACCAAATTGGTTGTTGAAATATTTGAAGGGCTATTCCTATGAACTGATAAAAAAGGAATTACAAAATACAGAATATCTATCAATCGCTCCAGTTAATGCAGCTTTTAACACTATTGTTGTATTTATCGAAGAGGGTAAAGATTCTGAAGCTTTCAAAAGATCTATGGATAGATTCGAAGAAGCTATATTTCATGGACCCCAGGGTTTAACAGTCATGGGTACAAATGGTTCACAGGTCTGGGATACTGCATTTGCCGTCCAATATTTTTTCATGGCTGGTTTATCTGATATACCTGAATATCAAGATTTAATTGAAAAGGGATATAGATTTTTAGTAAGGTCCCAGTTCACAAAAGATTGTGTTGAGGGTAGTTTCCGTGATAAACGTATAGGTGGATTTCCCTTCTCTACAAAAGAACAAGGTTACGTTGTTAGTGATTGTACAGCAGAAGCCTTAAAAGCTATTATAATGGTTCAAAATCATCCCTCATTTGCTCACTTAAAGGATTTAATAAAAGATGCAAATCTTTATCAAGGCATCGACGTACTATTAGATTTACAAAATGTTGGGTCATTTGAGTTTGGATCATTTGCATCATATGAAAAAATAAAAGCACCAACATTATTAGAACAATTGAATCCGGCAGAAGTTTTCGGTAATATAATGGTTGAATATCCATATGTTGAATGTACAGATTCTGTTGTTCTTGGATTGACATATTTCAGAAAATTCCATTCTTATCGTCGTGAAGAAATTGATCTAGCTATCTCGAGAGCCATAAATTATATCAAAAATGCACAGGATGAGGATGGTTCATGGTATGGTTCATGGGGGATCTGTTATACATATGCCGCAATGTTTGCCCTAGAAGCGTTATCGACTATTGAAGAGAACTACTCAAATTCCGAAGTTGTTCGTAAAGGCTGTGGTTTTCTAGTTAAAAGACAAATGGATGATGGAGGCTGGGGGGAAAGCATGAAGGCATCTGAGACCCATACATATGTTGATAGTGATAAGAGTTTAGTAATCCAAACATCCTGGGTTGTAATCGGATTGATTCTAGCTGATTATCCAAACAAAAAAGTGATTGAACGTGGTATCAAACTAATAATGGATCGACAACTATCGACAGGTGAATGGGAATATGAAGGTATGGAGGGAGTTTTCAATCATTCATGTGCGATTGAATATCCGAATTATAGATTTTTATTCCCAATTAAGGCCCTTGGATTATATCATAAGAAATATCAATAGAAGCTATTCTTCTGAATCTAAGACACTTGTAAGAATCTGTAACTCTGAAGATAAAACTTGAAATTCACTATCAAGTTTAATTCTCTTTGATTCATAGGCTGTTTCATCCGTCATCAAAGTCGAATACAAATTATCACTTTGTGTAACATCATGGAACTCTGATGAAGGTTCTGAGCTCAACACTCGAGAAAATTCAACTTTTTCATCTTTTTGTAACTTCATCTCATCAACTTTCCTTTTAAATTCGTCACCAGATATCACATTGATCCCGTTCAAATCAGCCTCATCGACTCCAACATACTTCAAGCATCCCATTTTCATACCAAGAGCCTTAAAACACTCGACAAAGTCCAACAATTCAAACCTTTCCATTCGGTTTAAAGTCTCAAGCCGCTATCGTTTTCTTGGTTGGTGATGTTGGGCTAAATACCGAAAAAAAATTTAGGCTGGAGATCAGTCAGGTATTGTTTGAAACGAGTTTACTGCTTAGATGCTGTCGAGATTAACGAAAAACATAGCGAGACAGCATTCTATTATAGTTGGTGTGAGATTCAAATCTTCGTTTTATCAGCCTCCAGCGTTGACGGTTAAAAGGGCTAAGACTAAACAAGAACTAGCTAAAGAAGAGTTGGAAAATTCTTTAAAATCAAAAAATTGGTTCATAAGATGGGGTGCTATATTCAGAACTAGAGAATTTCAGAAAAAATTAACATGGTATTATATTGGAGCTTATATTTTGTTTTTGGTGTTTGGCTATAAGTATATGGACGGTGTTTGGAAAAGAGATCAAGCGATTGAAGCTATTCAAAAAAAGTTAGCTGAGTCGACATTAAATGAGTATGAAGAGTTAAGACTTAAGGAACTCACGGGGAAAGTACGGAGAAGAGATGAGCTGAAATTACAAGAATATGCCAAATTAAAGGAAGAAGGTATTGAGAATTTTGATGATGTTAAAGTTGAAGTTAAAGGTGAAAATGTCACAAATGAAAAGATCTTGCCAGCAAGAGATACAACACCATTTTATGATGATAAGGCGAAAGAGTATGATTCTGATATTGACTGGGAGGAGAAAATGGTGTTTATGGGTAAAAGACGTAAATGGTTAATGAAACACTGTAAAGGTGATGTTTTAGAAGTTTCTTGTGGAACAGGGCGTAATATTAAATATTTGGACATGGAAAATATTCATTCCATAACATTCTTAGACTCATCTTCAAGCATGATGGAAATTACAAATGAAAAATTTAGAGAATTTTTCCCCAAATATAAGAATGCAGCATTTGTTGTTGGTAGAGCTGAAGATCTTGTTGAACTGGCTCAAGATGTTACCAAAAAGGATCAGATTGCAGTCAAAGATATTGATGAAAATTCTATCAAAGTTACAGATAAGCATACTACCATCAAATACGACACTATTATTGAAGCATTTGGTTTATGCTCACATGAAGATCCTGTTAAAGCTTTAAAAAATTTCCAAGAGTTATTAAAACCTGGTGGTAGAATAGTTTTGTTAGAACATGGTAGAGGTGATTATAAATTTATTAATGATGTTTTAGATAACAGAGCTGAGAAAAGATTAGAATCATGGGGTTGTAGATGGAATTTAGATATAGGTGAAATTCTTGATGATTCAGGATTAGAAGTCACAGAAGAGAAGAGAACTCATCTTGGAACAACATGGTGTATTGTTGCCAAAAAGAAAACAGACAAGAAGAGAACAGAGGAATTATCATTTGTTCAAAAATATTTATCACCTGGTATTCAAAATCGTATTAAAGAATTGAAAGATGAGTAAAAGGACTGTACATAGCATTCTTTCAAAATAAAATTTACATAAAAATGAAAAAGATTATTGACCTCTGTATTTTTCACCATCAATGACTTCTTGTCCGATAGTTTCTATAATATCTTTATCAATTAAACGGCCCGGATTATCATATGCCATACTTGCTTCATATGCACTTATAACTCTCTGTTCTGTAATACCAATTTCACACTGTGCCAAAGCTTTTATACAATTTGCATATCTCGTTATTGTATTCCGAACATTTGATGAGATTTCATCATTAACATCACTATATATTTCCCATGAACTTTCTTCTTCAAGTCTTGTTATTGATACTGAACCAGAACCAGGATTATATTGACCTCTAGAACTTATTACAGATGCATTTTTATCGATAGTTGTACTTGAAGTAATTAAATCTTTAGTTGTCTTTCTGATCCAAATATAACCATTTACTCCAAGAATTATACTAATATTACCAGGTAACTGATGTGAATGATTTTTTGATCTAACAATCAACGAACTTGGAACTCTAACGAAAACACCATTTCTTAATTTCCCATATTTTAAAGATCTTGTATGCAATGAAGCTGAACCATCTTGAAATAAAGATTGAACTTCAGCATTTAATAAATCACCTTCTTTAAGGAAATTCCTCATCTGTAACTCATCACTTTCAGATTTTCTTCTAAGAACTCCTCCAGGTAAATTAACAGAGCCAAGCATTAATATTGCATCTGTTTTAGCTCCAATATCAACTTTCCATCTTTTTTGTCCAACTTCTGTAATTCTACCAACTATATGATCACCAGTTTCCGGTTGATACCTACCTCGTATAGGAGTTACACTCAACAATCTATTAACCCTTGTTATAGTACCAGCAACAGAACTATAAGTCTTATTTTCCAAGAAATAAGTTCCATGACCTCTCATCCAAACTGGATCATCTGTTACCAATTCACCAGGCGTCACAACTGATTTTTTTAACCCATTTTCATCTTCCAATATATCAACATCTGAGTCTGACTCGATATCAACAAACTCATCAGCTTTAGATATGTTTAATACCTCCATATTATGTCAAAGAAAGAGAGAGATACCTCTTCTCTCACTAAATTTTTTGGGCTCTGAATAGAAAAAATCCGGGTAAACGATGCCCTTCTTCACTCGAGGAAACTTTTTGTATGATAACTGGTAATAAAAACAGAATATTCCTAATTTGCACGGTGTGTGTTTGAGATTTGAGGATCAGTTTATGTTCAGGCTGGTGAAGAGATTATTTAAGATGCCCCAATTAAATCTTTCGCCTCCGGTAAATAGAGAAATGACACAGTTAGATCGAGATTTCTTCAAGAGAGAGATCAATTTGGTTATGGCATATTTTGAAGATCCTAAAATTGTTGGTAAGTTTACAAAGAAGTATCAAAATGATGTTTTGGGGTTGAAGAAAATTAGAAACGTTTTGAAATTTGGTGATAAAAGAGCTGTATTATTAACTGAAAAATTGAATGATGTTAATGATGCTAATGATATCTTGAATGCAGATACGATAGATTTCCTAAAGCAAAACAATATTGAGCTGAAACCTTATCAAATGGTGTTAACTTATGATTTTTGGAAAGCTGAAGAGATTTTCAGATCGATTTTACCTGAAGATCATTTAGATGAAGTACCATCTGGTTTCACAATTACTGGTCATATAGCACATTTAAATCTTCGTGAAGAATTTAAACCTTTTAGTAATTTGATCGGACAAGTTATTTTGGATAAGAACCCCAATATTAAAACTGTTGTTAATAAATTAGATTCGATTGATACTGTCTTTAGAACTTTTAAAATGGAAATTCTTGCAGGTGAAAATAATTTAATTGTGGAACAAAGAGAATCAAATTGTGTATTCACTTTTGATTTTGAAAAAGTTTACTGGAATTCAAGACTTCATACAGAGCATGAAAGATTAGTTTCACAGTTTAAGGAAGGTGAATTGGTGATTGATGTTATGGCTGGTGTTGGTCCATTTAGTGTACCGGCAGGTAAGAAAAAAGTGTTTGTTATATCAAATGATTTAAACCCTGAAAGTTTTAGATATATGAATATCAATATTAGAAAGAATAAAGTTGATGAATTTGTTCAATCATTAAATATTGATGGTAGAGAATTAATTAAGAATGGTATTAAATATGCTACAGATTTTTATAATGAAAGAAATGGAGTTGTTCGATTAACTAATAAAAAGAGGAAAAGGGAAGAAATAGTTGTTCAGGAAATTCCAATACCGAAATTCATTAATCATTTTGTTATGAATTTACCTGATAGTGCATTAGAATTTTTGAATGAATTTAATGGTATATACCCTAAAGAGGTTAGAGATTTACCTGGGTTCAAGCTACCAATGATTCATGTCTATTGTTTTGAAAAATTTAGTCCTGATGAAGTTGAAATTACGGATGATGAATTACATCATAGAGTTTATAATAGAATCTGTAAAATTATGAACTATCAATTAGATTTTGAAACCTTATCATTTCAATTAGTTAGAAAAGTTGCACCAACAAAACCAATGTTTCGTGTTAGTTTCCAATTACCTGAACAAATTGCATTTAATTAATACTTTAGTTCACCTTTAACATTATTCCAGAATTCTTTAACGTATTTGATTTGATCTTCCTTTTTAGCACCTCTAACGAATAAATAAACTCTGCTATCAATTGGTGTTTCCCATCCACCTTTATTACCACTGACAACAATGCCACCAGTTTCTTGTAGTATGACCCAACCTGCAGCAACATCCCAACTTTGACAACCACCTTCCCAATAAGCATCCAATTGACCAGTAGCAACATGAGCAATGTTTTGAGCAGCTGATCCGAAGGATCTAAAGCCATGGATGAAACCATGTTCACTACTCAGTAAAGATCTAAATGTTTCAATCTTAATATCAAATAATTCACCATCTCTATCTGATCCACTTTCAAGTGCCACTATTGATGATTGTAACGATAATGATGATTCAGATAAGTTCGGTAACTTTTCACCATTTAAATAAGCACCTTCACCTTGGATAGCACTAAACAATAAGTTTAAATGAGGATTAAAGATAACACCAACTCTTGGGATTCTATCAATAGTAAAACCAAGTGAAATACATGAATAGGGAAAGTTATGAATGAAGTTTGTAGTACCATCAATTGGATCAACTATGAAAGTAGGATCATTACTGACTCTTGTAACGCCCTCAACATAAGTTTCTTCACCAACAAATCTAAAATTCGGATATTTAGCATTGATCTTTGCTGAGACAAGACTTTCCACTAATTTATCAATCTTTGTGACTAAATCAACAGAATTTTTCTTATCATCGAAGGATTCTTTACCAGATTTAGATTTAATTATTTCCCCTGATTCCTTAGCAAGTTCAATGAGGAAATCACGTATTTCAGAAAGATTAATTGACATTGTTGTTGGAGGGTTTAATATCCAAGTTTTTTTCTGCCTAAAAATATCGTAGTTAGGCAGGAGCTCCGGCAAAGCCTGGGTAAGATGTCCACTAGGATCTCGCTAGGCAAAAGCCCTTAGGCAAGGAACTTAGGCAAAGTTTCTAAACAAAAGCTCCACGGAGCATCAATAAAGCTATAGATTACAGAGAGAAAAAAAAACATCAAATACACTTATATTACTCTTCAGTCAAAAGATTTAAGAGCTTTGTATTGTGTACAATTTTGGTGGAATACAAGTTGATAAAATACTCGTTAAAAATCTAAGACAGTCTTAACATACTACACACACCAAAGTAGATATTTCAGATAGTGAAAGCCACCGTGAGGCCGTGGAAGCAGACTATGATTCTGTGAGTAGTAATCGAGCGTTTGATCAAGACTAAGCTAATTTTATTTTAGATTGGACAGAAAGTGTTAACGAAGACAGTTAAAGCAGTATTAGCTTTAAATTACTCCAATACAGCAATAACAAAGGCAAACAATTTACGTCACGCATATGAAGATGCTCCTTTACTCAAAGTCAATTTCACTAAAGCGTTAGCTGATGCTATATAAAATAATGGGTTATGGATTAAGTATAGGGCCATTACCACCAAATATAATTCAAGGAAAGGAGGTAATAAAGATCAGTTTGGTATTAATAAATTTTCTCGATGATGATAAGTTTAGTCAAGAAACTTGTTCCAAAGTGAGTTATCTGATAAGAGACATGATTGTACAAATAGTAAGGAAAACTGCCCATCATTAACTTCCGATGAACAGTGTTCAATGGTTTATCTTTGACAATAGTTTCCATTATAATCGTGTCAAATAACCATATAAACGATTACAGCTATTACAACAGAATCTCGGGATATCAAAGACTCTAGTCTTGGATAATTTTGAATTATTCTACCCATAGATTTCCTAAAGCTACTAGATAAGGCTGAATATGTTAACAGATCATGGATAAAGAGTCCAGATAGTGAAGAAATTGTTGAATATTCAGTTGGAAGACGTGCTATACAAGAATTTAACAGAGAAGGCTTCATACAGTTCGTCGAAATCGTATATGATGAACACCTGAAGAACCCCCCGAGAATTCATATCGATGGTGAATGGTGAATCAACTTTTGGAAAGCAATTAGATATATGTGATTTTTAATGAATAATGTACCTATATATTGTATAGTATTTCCTAAACGGGTAATCAAAGAAGAGCATTGACACTTTTTCATTTCGCGATCACGTTCTATAATGTGTTTTGTTTCGTATAAACGAAAAATTCACCTGTTTTTTCTTCATTAACTTGTATCATTTATAAGAATTTTGATTGTGATGGCCTTGGATACGCTGGATTATACTGTGCTCGTTGCGCTGGCGCTAGCCGTAGCTGCGTATTTTACTAAAGGTGTGCTTTGGGCGGTTGTAGATGATGGAACTCGTGTTAAAGCCACTTCAAGAGACATTGTAGAGACTGTTCAAGATAATAACAAAAATTATTTGATTTTTTATGGCTCTCAAACTGGTACAGCTGAAGATTACGCGTACAAATTTGCTAAGGAATTGAAGTCCAAGTTTAAATTGAACGTTATGGTTGCAGATTTGGAAGCTTATGATTTTGAAAGACTGAACGAGTTAGACGTTATTGTGTCATTTTTCATTTCAACTTATGGTGAAGGTGATTTCCCTGACTCTTCTGTACAATTTGAAGAGTTTTTGAACTCAAGTGAAGATTTATCAAATTTGAAATATACCTTATTTGGTCTTGGTAATACTACTTATGAATTCTATAATGCAGCTTCAGAGAGAACTAATAAAGCCTTACAAGAAGCTAATGCCACTTTGATTGGTGAATATGGTAAAGGAGATGATGGTGCTGGTACTTTGGATGAAGATTATCTAAGTTGGAAAGAAGCCACTATTGAAATCTTGAAGAGTAAATTAAATCTATCAGAACATGAGGCAAAATTCGAACCTTCATTAACTCTAACAACATTAGACCCTGGTGAATATGACGAAGATAAAATTTTCCTTGGTGAACCAGATGCTTCATATTTAGATAAATCGATTGATTTAACTAAAGGTCCATTTGATCATGCTCATCCATATTTGGCACCAATCTTTAAAACTAAAGAATTATTTAAGTCAAAAGATAGATCATGCATTCATGCAGAATTCGATTTATCCAACACAAATTTACGTTACTCAACTGGTGATCATATTGCAGTTTGGCCTTCAAATTCAAATGAAAAATTAGAGAAATTTTTAAAGATTACAAACTTGTTTGAAGATAAGGATAAAGTTGTTGATTTGAAACCTTTAGATGCAACTGTTTCAATACCTTTTCCAACACCAACTACCGTTGAAGCTATTTTCCGTCACTATAAAGAAATCAGCGGTCCAGTATCAAGACAATCATTAGCTACAGTTAAACAATTTGCCCCAACAGAGATTGCTAAAAAGGAGACCGAAAGATTAAGTAAAGATAAAGAAGCTTTTGCTAAGGAAGTTCATGCTAACAAATATGATCTTGCAGATGTTCTATCTATATTATCAAGTGGTAAAACCTGGGAAATTCCACTAGAATTTCTAATTGAATCTATTTCTCATTTACAACCCCGCTATTATTCAATTTCTTCATCATCATTATCTGAGAAAACAACTATTCATATCACTGCAGTTGTTGAAGCAGATAAATTCGAAGATAGATTAATTACTGGTGTTGCGACTAATTTACTACGTAACATTGAAATTGAACAAAATAAAGAACCATCCAAACCATACTTAACATATGACTTAAATGGTCCAAGAAAGAAATTTTCAGAGTTCAAAGTACCAGTTCATGTGCGTCGTTCAACTTTTAGATTACCATCAAATCCTTCGACTCCAATTATCTTGATTGGTCCTGGTACTGGTGTTGCACCATTTAGAGGCTTCATTAGAGATCGTGTTAAACAAGTTGAAAATGGTACAAAAGATTTAGGAAAGACTTTATTATTTTATGGATCAAGAACTTCAACTGAAGATTTCTTATACAAAGAAGAGTGGCCAGAATATTCTAAAGTTTTAGGAGAGTCATTTGAATTAATAACAGCCTTTTCAAGGGAAACTTCTAAAAAAGTCTATGTTCAACATAAATTGAAAGAACGTGCAGAAGATATCATCAAATTAATTGATCAAGGTGCATTCATTTATGTTTGTGGAGATGCTTCAAGAATGGCAAGAGACGTTAATAATACTCTAGTTGAAATTATTTCTGAAGTCAAAGGGCTTTCAGAAGAACAAGCTCATGAAATTTTAAGAACCTTTAAAACTTTAAATAAGTATCAAGAAGATGTCTGGTAAATTTTATAGAGAAGAAATAGAGTATTTCTTTTATTACTTTTATATGCATTGAAACGAAAGAAGAAGAAAACTAATTTTTAAAAACTCTTTTTTTTTTGTAACGTTTTTCTGTTTTGTGTGTTCTAATTATGACCAAATAAATTACCTAGTGCTCCATTTTCAACAAATGGATCGTTCATCAAATCAGCTTCTGCTTTTTTTTTCTTGGTTATTGACTCCAACTGTTTGGTTCTTTTTTCTTTAAGTTTTTCATCATCATCGTCAGTTTCTTTAACGCTTTGTAAGAAGTCCAACAATGAATTTCTCTGTTCTTTTAAACTTTTGGAATCTGCTAAATTTCTTTCAAGACTTTCAATATGTTCATCTGTAGTATTTGGTAAATAATTTTTGATAACTTCAGACATATAAGAACCTCTAACCCTCAAGTTAATATACAATGACGTTAAAACATATGCGGCTTCATGTTGTCCTTCACGGTAGAAATCATCAGTTAAAACATGAATTAAAGCTACTGTTAAATTTTCACATAGAAATTTATCAACCTCTTCGTCTTTTAGCACAATTTCATTTAAAATTTCTCTCAGAATTAAAATAACATTGAATGAGCATCTTGAATCTTTGAACATTATTAGATGACAAAGTAACTGTAAAAATGGGGCCAGGATATTCTTATCATTGAAAATAAGTCTTCTTATTTCTAATTGAGTTTCAGTTAGAGGTACTTTATAGCCATACTGACCAACACAGTCAACTAATAATCTAATATTAACTTGCGTTACTTGTCTCAATAAATGCTCTTCCATCATTTCTTCAGAAAGTTGTTCATCATTTTCATCAAAGTTTAGTCCAGATATATAAACTTTCTCCCATTTATTCATCAATAATTCATCAAGTGTAAAAAACATCTGTGGTAATAAAACTGACATGAATTCTTGAACATTTGAAGGAGGACAGTTTTTGATTACATTTCTTAACATAATGTTAATCATATGTTTCCATGAGTGTAACGTAATACCAACTTTTTCCCCTGTAGCAGCTCTCCAAAAGAAGTTTGCAATATCAGGAATGGTATAAAAAGTAGATTCTAACTGAGAGATTGAAGCTAATGATAGAAAAACATATTCTCTAGTGTATCGTACAATATGTCCAACAGAATCTGCAAAGTCTCTTAATGTATGCATAGCCTTAACGCTTTCCTCTAAAAATGAATCTCTTGACTGGATAGAGACACCCATCTGCCAAAATCTTTCTATTGTTGTATCTCTAACAAATGATTGAACAATATCTGGCAGATCTTTCCAGTTTTCAGGATTGTGATATGCCTGAATCTGGTAAAGTAATTGTAAAATATGGGGAATAATAGGAACAACTCTTGGTTTCCATAATTCTAACAAGTTCTTAAATTCAGGTGAATCATGCGGTAATTTTTCAATTGAATATTGAATTAATAGCCTTGTTGTTCTAACTGGGAATAATACTGACCATCTATCTTTCAATTCTGATTTTAATCTTAAGCCTTGTTCATCCATTTGAGTTTTCAATAAGTCTGCATCTGGTTTAATATCTCTTGATTTGAAATAATCTGCAATTCTAACAATTCCTAATCTTTCCATAAACCAAGGAAGATCACTTAACCCTTTCACAGTGACTGGATCAGTCCAGGCAATGATTTCAGGTTCAACAATTTTGATAAATCTTTCGCTTTTATTAGCAATTGATGATCTTTGAGAAACAACTAATAAAAAGGCCTTGAATGTAACAGCTTCTGGAGTTGAAAGTCTTGGTAACAAATTTTCGAACACACCCTCAAGATCGTCCAGAATGTTTTTTAGATTTTCAGGCATAATGAAGGCAATTCTATTCAATTCTGTACCACAACTTGTTCTAAGATCCTTAATCATAGATGCTTGTTCATCAGTCGCATTTTCTGGATATTCAAAGGTTGACATGGTTAATAACTTTTCAATGATTTTGAATATCATTTGATCTTTTAATAACGGAGTAAATTGAACGTATGTCTGGCCTAATTTTTTCAAAATTACTGGATCTCGAGCATCAATACTTAATAATTTTTGAACGAGACTTTCGACTTCCTCCAGTAATTTATCTAACTTTTCATTATAATCAGCATTCCCGTACCAAATCTTCCATCTAACAATGCCTCGTATACTGGACTCCGTTATATCTAATTGTGAGATAGTTAAAATGAAAGGCTCTCCATGATGATCCAAATCTATAGTGCTTATTGCTTGGTGACCAATTTCCGATGAAAAGAAATTTTCTAGTCTTTCATTCAGCCAAATTAAGCCTTGGTCAGCCTTTATACAAACAGTTAAACGAACAATATCATCAATAAGTTTTTTATAATTTCCCAAAAATGAATATGAATCAGCTTGAGAATTAAAATCAACACTTAAAAACTTCTGGCTTGCATGATCTTCTGTCAAATCTCCATAGTTTAAAAGTTTTGACGCTGCAACATCTAATAGAGAAGGTATAACATTTTCAATGATACTAACTTTTTCATTATCTCTCAACATAAAGCCCCAAAAATTTAACGAAATGGCACTTACTGTTAAACTTGGACTATTAGTACTAGAAAGAACTAATTTCAAATAGCCATCAATATCGGATTGTTTTGGATCAATAGTTTGCAAGTGCTCACTTAATCCAACAATCATTTCTGTGATTTTTTTAGTAAATGCGTAAAGTTCATCATCTATATCATCAGGATTATTTTGAATGGATTCATATATATTGATTAACAATTGGATACCTTCTGGTTTAAAAATGGAACCAACAATCTCTTCAAGATCTGACTTTTGATTGAAGCTTCTGGTAAATAAGATATGTAAACAATCGACAGTCAAGATTTTAATCTTGATATTATCTATTAAAATGGTATCTAAAAATGATTTTAGGATTTGAGCTTGTGTCAATAAGGAGCTATATGGCCAATTCAAACATGTCTTCAAGGTCTCAAGAGTTTTGATAATACTTCTTTCATCACCATTCCTTACAGACTCATTCAAAAATTCTTGCCAAATTAAAAACCAACCTTCCTTTGTTGATTTGGATTCTTGTAAGTTAATATTAGGTTCATAAATGGTATTGATTAATGATTCTGGTAATAAAATGTTTGAACAAGCGGAGCATAATATATAACTTCTTTTGGAAGTGATGGAATCATCCAAAATATAAACGTCTTCAAATAACGTGCGCAATATTATAAGTGATAATTCTCTAGTTTGTGGACTTCGAAGCCATAAATTTAATAAATCTTGATCCATGGTGGACCAACCTTCTGCGAATTCTTGGAAAGTCGCCTTTTTAGTTTCTTCATTAACAAGATAAGAACCCCAACATCTTTTACCGATAGCTACCCATAGGAAAGCCATCTTTTCTCTAATATAATGTGGATCGTTTTCCAAAAGATGATTAGATAAATCTATAACCCATTTTCGAATGGCCAATTTTTTTTCCTCATCATAACTTGACCAATGACGATTGATTGAATTTTGTAAGAGAGTAAGACCAAAATGACGAACAATGGTATTCTGGGTTGGTAGCGCTAGTTCATAACCCCAAAAGGGCGATTCTTCTTGCTTTTTAACCTGTTCTAGAAATAATTGAGCTTCTTGACGAGCTGTGTTACTTGATTTTGGTGAGTGGATAAGCTCAAGCGCACTCACAACCTGGCTAACTCCTCCCGAATCCATAATACTATGGATAAAATGTCTATAAAGCTATTGAAGCGCTGGTATCTATATTTGAAAGCAATGGCACGCGCGAGGACCCTCTTTGAAATAAATAACAACTAAGAGTACACCTTTCTTGGAAAACTTCGTCTAGTGCAAGTCAATTGCAAGATACGTCAGATTTTTTTTTCTCGTTGTAAAAAGAAGTGGATATCAAGCAAGCAATGTCACCTCCCAATCAAACCACCAAACAGTCACAATCCAGGGTATCCTCGTCTCTTTTTTTTGTTAATTGACCTTAAGTCTTTCTTTGACCGCCGAAGTTCAATGTTTTGGTTTCCTTTTGAGGACTTTTTTTTATGAATTACAAGTTCGCGAAGAAGGTTCAACTAAAGCCCATTTAATATATACAAATATTTATATATATATATATAAAACCCCCTCCATATTATAGGTAAAACTTTCTTTTATCTCTATCCATATCAGGTCTATGTTCCCACTCAATCTCCTCTTTGATACCCTTTTGAACTCTTCTTAATCTCATGGTAAATTGTGGACCTAATTCTTGCAGACCAACTTTCTCTTCATTTCTAAAAATATATCTATGTCTTCTAAAAAACACAAAATCTCTTTGATTATGTAAAGTTACAACGTTTCTACCTTCAAATTCAGGCTTTTGTGGGAATAATGATTGAAATAACCTACCAACTGTTTGACCTAGTCTTGTCGTGAAATTATTTAATATTAATTCAGGTATATGATCAGTTGCTGTACCATGACCTTTAATTTTTTTACCTGGAATTAATGATGAAATTGAAAAATAAAATGTTGGACCTTGAGGTAAATGTACAAATGTTAATCCATTAACTGATTTTTTATCCTCATTTATCACTATTAAATCAGTAAAGTCTCTATTTGAACAATACCCTGCGATATCATTCATTGTGAATTCTCTTTTACGTTTGATAAATGTAACATTAGGTAAAAAATCCATTAAAATATCTGCAAATTCATAAGCTGCTTTTCTTGCATTAGCATTAGTTGTCAATAATATTTTTGGTTCACGACCATCAAAATATGAACTGAAATCATCTTCTCCCTCAACTTCTGCACCAACCGTTTCATCAAAAACTCTTTTAGATTCTATTGTTGCAGGAACATTTTTAGCTATTCTATCAGCTTTTAATTCTGGATTATCTCGTTCCTCTTTAGCCCTTTCAGCACGAAGTTTATGACGTGCCTTGTTCTTCTCATGCTTTATCGTTGCAAAGAGCTTCTGTCTTCTCTCCTTATTCTTTATCTTCACCTTTTCATCTGGTGCCATCTTTAAATTTTCCAACAACTTTGTTAAGGGCTTTCTACTATAAAGAATTTTTTTTTTGCCCTTATGGGGCTTCAAAAACCGAGGGGTGCGATGGGCCCTCGTTATATACAAATATCCGGTTGTTTTCTTAGGCATTAAGAAGCCGGGATATATATATATATATACTAACAGAACCTATAAGACCTCTCACACTAAGGACTTTTATACCTTAAAAAAAGGGTTCTATAGACCTTTATGTCCTTTAATCCTGAGGAGAGGCATACGATGCTATTATTGTTGGAAGGATGGTCACTCTAGTACAACTTGATGGAGGGTTGTCTGGTCCATACCGAAGTCAAGTCTCAATCATGTTCCTCACTGAAGTCTATTGTCGTATAGTCCATAGTCTTATGAGCATCGTTATAGACGTATACAGCCATATGATAATAGTCATATGGTTTACATAGTTGTGGTCTCTTGACTATATCCTACAAACAGTCATCATTATCATAGTCTGGGTCGTTGTCTCCAATATGTGTAGTATTTTGCATCTGATTTCATAGTGATATTTGTAGGTAGGCTTGTAAAGCTCTTGGTTAGGCTCGTAACACTCCTTGGTTAGGCTCGTAACACTCCCTGGTTAGAGTTGTTTGCTGGTTATACGATTTTTTGAATACTCTAACAAGACCTGAGACGTACACTAAAACCCTAGACAGATGTGCTAGTTGACGAGGTGCCAGAGCTAGAGGAATTTCACCAAAGAAATCTCTGAATATGCGAACATTAAGTGATCAGATCGAATGGCAATATATTAATAGTGATAATGATGATATAAAGGGTAAATTATTGAGAATAAGACTTTCAAATAAAGAATTTGACACCTTACAAGTTTACAAGTTTATACATGAAGAGATTAAATCGATTTTTATCTGAGGTTGATGAGTTCGAATTAGTTAAAGATGAATATAATACTATCAATGCATTAAATGATGGATATTGGTTATTAATACCTAATTTAAACTTCAAGAGGTTGTAGGAATTGTGCAAATTTAAGATTTGAATACAAAAGAGAGCCTGAACCTTGTTCATTAGATTTATTAAAAGGATCAATGCTCAAACAGTATATTTTTAATATACTCTTAAAGATTGCATAGCTACAGAGAAATTTAGATTTTAAACCCAAATAAATCATGTTTACAAATGACTTTCAACTATCTTTATAAAACAAGATTATGGATTGATGTTGACCCTAAATCGATTAAGAAACTAAACAGTTGGAAATTAAAAGAACTTCAGCTTGAAAAATATTATAAAATTGAACCAGAAACATGAACTCTACGATCTTCACCTTCAATCCAAATCTTATAACCTTTATCAAGTTGTTTTAAGCCTAATTTTATCGTCTCATCAACAAATATCGGCAATATATTTTTATATCTAAAAGTTTGGACATCAATATTTAAGAAGTTTATCCATTCTAATAATAACGTTATGGTTAAGGGACCTTGAACTAAGATATCAGGATAACCTTCCAAAGAGACGTATTTTTTATCATAATGAATCTTATGGGCATTAAAAGTTAAAGCTGAATATCTAAACAATAGCAAGTCTGTTGGCTTCAACGTATGGCTGAAATCTGGCTCGATTGTTTCATATTGATATGGTTGTTCAGAATACAATGCATCTGTATAAAACAATGATCTCTTCTCATTTATAGCTAAACCATCTGTTACAATATCTCTATTAATTGTAACAAATTGATTATTCTTCAATTTTTTAGTTCGATCAATTGTTTCAATACATGCAGCTTCTTGATTAAATGGGAGTGGTTTTAAAAAATTAATCTCACCACCAATCCATAATCTTCTTTTAAAAGGAGTTGAAGGTTCTTGATATGAATCATAACCATCTTTTGATAATTCTGATTCTTCACTCTTTGGATTAAAATAAATTAAGTGATATCCAGGTGGAACTGATTGGGTCAATGGTCTCAAAGCATTGAAATATGAGGACAAGGACGCCTTCAAGTATTGAGAATGAGTCTTTGAAACAAAATCACTAACAATCCATCTTGTCATTGGAGTGTGTTAATGGGTACTAAAGACGTATTGGCCCAAAAAATCACAATCATCACCACACGCACACACACCATCACAACACTCCACGACACAATTATTTCTTATTGACAAAGCGAATCTCCAAGTCTAACTCTAGCTCCTTGTAAAAAAGATAGTGTCTTAATAGACTCAATTGACACAGAGGACATCTAAATTCATATTTCGTCTTTTTCATGTTTAAAATGCATTGATAATGGAAGTAATGTAAGCATGGTAATAGCATAATCTTTGAGTTACTATAATCTTCAAGACAAATACAACAACTTTTATCATTGGGATTATCACAATGATTTGATAATTCGTCTTGATTAAGAATTAAATTGAAGCTTTTATTTGGTTTAGTATGATCATAATTAATGGCATATTGAGATGTAAAATCAGGTTTAAATTCATCAATATCTAATCTTGTTATAAGATTATTCTTTTTAATCACTCGAACTTGTCTATTTGGTTCCCTTTGAATCAAATAGTTTGTAAATATCAAACAGGGTGATAAAACAATCAAAATACTATGATTTTTGTTAGTATATGTATAGTCCGTAGCTTATATAGAGGTTACTCACGGTAATAGTGGTAATAGTGGAATTCCCATTAAGATATATATTAAGATCTTATTAATGTTAAAACTCATGAAATAAATCATCAACATCTCATAACATATAACAAATATAAGATATCCCATTATACCACCTAATAGAACCATAGGATCAATTAAAGAGTTGACACTATTTTTTGTTGTAGGTATTGGTGAAGCATTTACAAGAGTTAAACAGAATAGTAACAACATTTGTTTGAGAGATAGAGTACAAAGGATATTCTTACCCATAATTGTATTATATATTAAATAAGTTCTCATTAGTGAGTTTATTTTATTTCAAACAAAATTGAAAACAAAACAAAAGAAAAAAAAACATCTCAATTATTAATTTTATATAGTTCTTTAACAAAGCTTTCACCCCAGAATGCACTGGTATATTTTGAGATGTATTGAAATAACTTTTCATGATTGGCAATTCTTTTCTCTTCAGGTAATGTTAAGCTTTCATAAATAGAATTTGATAATTCGTCAGTATTCCAAGGGTTTACAATCAATGCACCATTTAATGATTGTGCAGCACCTGTAAATTCAGATAATATCAATGTACCTTTTAATTCTTCTTGACATGCAATGTATTCATAACTAACAAGATTCATACCATCTCTTGTAGAACTGACTAAACAAACATCGCTAATTGAATATAAAGAAATTAATTCATCGAACGGAATAGATTTATGCATGAAATGAATTGGAACAAATTCTACTGTACCAAAAGTTCCATTAATTCTACCAACTAATTCATTCACTGTTGATCTTAAAGATTGATATTCTTCGACATCACCTCTTGAAGGAACAGCAACTTGAACCAAAACAACTTTCCCAATCCATTCTGGATGTTCATTTAAAAATACTTCAAAAGCATGTAATTTTTGTGGAACACCTTTAATGTAGTCTAATCTATCAACACCAACAATAATCTTTGTATTTTTGAATTTCTCTCGAAGTTGCTTTACACGTTGTTTGACTGAATCCTTTTTCAATCCTTCTGTAAAATTATCAACATCAATACCAATTGGGAAAGCTGCAACATTAACATAACGACCATTATATACCACTCCATTTGGTAATGTCTTTACGTTCAAAACTTTTTCAACTGAAGATAAAAAATGTCTTGCATAATCATAAGTATGGAATCCAATTAAATCACAACTTAAAACTCCCTTTAATATTTCTTGTCTAACTGGTAAAATTCTATAAATTTCTGAAGATGGGAATGGTGTATGTAAAAAGAATCCCAATTTAACGTTTTTCAAACCTCTAACTTCCAACTGATTGCGTAATAATTGTGGTAACAACATCAAATGATAATCATGAACCCAAACTACATCGCCATCACTAACATGTTTTATAATCTCATTGGCAAACTGTTCATTAGCAGTATTATAAGCAACCCACGCATTTTCATCAAAATTAATTTCACCTGGGTGATAATGAAATAACGGCCACAAAATTGAATTTGAAAACCCATTATAATGTAATTCTGCAACTTCATCAGATAAGAAAATAGGAATAGCATTAAATTTACTTTCAAGGTCCTTTGTAACTTGTAACTGTTCATCCTCTGGTACTTCCCAGCCTGGCCATCCAAACCATTGGAAATTAGAACTTTTCTTCAAGCCTTGCAAGGCTGTAACAAGACCACCAGATGACATGTTATATTCATACTGGCCATCCTCTGATCTTTTCAGAGTCACTGGGATTCTATTGGAGACAACTAGAACGTTAGGCATTTGTTGCGGTGGGTTGATTGGGAGGAAACAGCAAAGAAAAGGGTAGAAAAGCTGTTATATGTTTGCCGGAACACGCAAAGGTAGGCAGAGAGAACCTGACACGAGAGAGAGCAGGCTAGATAGAATATTAAAGAGCAGGCTAGACAGAGACTGTTAGACTGAGGCCATTAGACAGATGTCCTAACAGGTTGCTAAGGAATACTCATTGGATATCCCACACTTCTCGTGTATTGAATTCCCATTGAAAGTAAACAACGTTGATAAGGCATTCAAACTAGTTGGTGATAAAGAGTCCGTTAGAAGAACATTGTTAGATGAGAGTTACCCCTTGGAGCTAAGATTCACTTCTAATATTTATGAGCAACCTATTAATGCACAAAGTTAATAAGAATGAAGGGATGTTGATGAAAATATCAGTTCCAAGGGAAGAATTTAACAAAAAATAATCGAAATATTGAAAAAACTTTAGCATCAGTTCATAAAAAGTCAAGAAAATCTATTAATATTTACTCCAATTGCTATTATTAATAGAACGTTTCGAGAAATGTCAGATTTCCAATTTCAAACCAAAAATAGTTCATTTGTTCAAACTATTAATGAATCAATTCATGATTTAAACTATTCCAAGATCTCTAATTCAAACAAGACTTAACACCTTGGGAACGCAATTCAAATGGACTGTTTGAATTACCACCTCCTCCAAGATTCTCTTCAATTCCATTACCCTTTTAGTTATAACTATAAGAAAAATTCAGCAACTGTCTTAAAAGAAGGTTTTTAAGCTAGATTCTATTATAATAAGATGGTCAGATGATGTTCCACTAGAACCTTCACTAGATTTACAAAAACAGTTACAAATTTTCCAAAATGAGGAAAAATTTATTCCTTTAAAGATATATTAGAAACTTTAGATATATTGCAAAATTTGTTTGAATTAAAACCAATTTGGATAAGGAAGCATTTAGAGGCAATGTTACTTTCCTCAATTAAAACAATGTTTAAAATATTCCTTACCGCAAATTGCTTATTCATTTGCCAAAGGTCCATGGAGACAATCTTATATTAAGTTTGGAGTTGATCCCATCAAAGAAATTTATCAAACTGAAGGGTTTAGAGTACCAAATTAATGGTAAAGTTATACCAAAGGATTTTGTTAGTGAAAACCCTTATGGAGTTTCTAAAATTAATTTAAATTTGATGGATTTACCATCAACTTTACTATTTCAACTAGAGAACATGACAGATCC
Source organism: Wickerhamomyces silvicola (assembly GCA_030570795.1). Classification (NCBI taxonomy): domain Eukaryota; kingdom Fungi; phylum Ascomycota; class Saccharomycetes; order Phaffomycetales; family Wickerhamomycetaceae; genus Wickerhamomyces; species Wickerhamomyces silvicola. The sequence continues at coordinate 194,560 of JAJLWN010000016.1, read as the reverse complement.
ATTAATTCCAAAAAATGTTTTGCCAAAAGCTCGTTAAGAGATGAAGTTGATTTCCATGATGGAATAACAATGACAAGAGGTAGAAGATTAATGAGGTATAAATTGCGAGTATTAGTCGAGGGATTAAAAGGATAGAATCGACTATATTGTGAATAAGTGAATGAAGTTAATGAAAAGGAGGATATAACTGAAAGTTTTGATGAAGATTATGATGAAGATTATGATGAAGATTATGAATTGGACATAACTAATTCAAATGAGATACTAAAATACTTAGAGAAATTCAATCCTAATGGTTCCAAAGAGATTACTCAACTAACAGACCTGATTAAACAAAGAGATATTGATTTATAGATATTTGTATTATAGAGAAGAGAAGTTGGGTTATGTAGCCATCGTATTCCTTTTTTTTTTCTCCCAAATAGAAGAAAAAAAAATATTGGTGATGAAAAAGGCTCGATAAAAAGAAGCAGTTTTCATCAAAAGTAGCAATGTTTAGACCGACTTTAAACGTTTCTAAAGTGGTGAACAAGAGGTTTGCTGGTAATTATCAATTAGATGGACCATTACCTCGAAGACCATTGAAAAAGATCCAGCTGGGGAAGGCAAGACCTGCGATTTATTATAAATTTAATTGTAAGACGGAATTTAGTGATGGTAGTGTTGTTGTCAGAAGAAGCTTGTTTCCTAAGAATGAGTTGAGATTGATTCAAGATCAAAGAAATAGTCCACTTTGGAATCCAAATAGATCTGATTTAGAAGTTGTTGATGCCAATGCCGGTGGTAGATTAGAGAAGTTTAAACAAAAATTCAACACTTTTGGCGTTGAAGAGGAGGTTGAGGTTGTGAAGGAGGAAAATAAAAAGAGTGAAGAGGAAGCCAAAGATTCCTTATTATTGGATGATTATCTAGATTTATTAGGACAGAACGTCCAAGAAGTTCAAAAAGGTGGTAAATTGGCAGTGAAGCAAAAGGGTAAAAAGAAGTAAGTAGACGATGAACATGTACATATATATATTGATATCTGTAAGACCTTGAGAATAGGTTATAATACTCTTCAGACCACTATTTATAACACTATTTGTAAATATGGGTTATGTGCCAAGTGCTGTAATGAACAATTAATTTAACTGTTTTGGGTACTGTTTACTGTTTATTTATATTGAAGATGGGTAGTGTATTCTTACCTCATTTGAATAGTGGATGGTGAGTAGCTTCTTGGGTTCATTGCTGGATTACTAACGCTTGAAAAGGCATGTTGATCAGGCTATATTATCAGGTATGTATGGGGTGATATACAAAGAGACAAGACAGAGAGACAAACTAACAATATCAGAGGATGATAGACTAGTCGTGATACGATTTGGCCGTGATTGGGTGAGTATTGGATACGAATATCTTGGGTTTTAGGATTACTAACACAGGGGGCGAAAGGATAGAGATTGTATGATAATGGATGAGATTTTATATGGGATTGCGGAGAAAGTTGCAAATTTTGCAGTTATTTATCTATGTGATATAGATAAAGTGCCTGATTTTAATGAAGTGAGTCGATGACGTGTTGACTCTTTTACAAATTGTACTAACATTTTAGATGTATGAGTTATATGATCCAATGACGGTGATGTTTTTCTATAGGAATAAACATATGATGTGTGATTTTGGAACAGGCGATAACAATAAGTTGAACTTCATCATAAACGATAAGCAGGAGATGATTGACATCTTGGAGACGATATATCGTGGTGCTACAAAGGGTCGTGGTTTGGTTATATCACCAGTTCAATATACAAGAAGAGAAAGGTGAAATTGAAGCTATTCATCGGGGAAAAAAAAAAAAAACTAAGAGAGGCTAGGAAACCATAGAAATGCACCAATATGAACATAATACTACACATGAACCCTCTTCAATTAACCTGTATTATATATCTATATATCTCTTGTTTCTCTCGTAGTTACCCGAATTCCCAATACACTAAATTTTTTTTTTGGGCTTCCGAGCTTGTAAGCTCATCGATTCAGACTCACATTGAGAAAGTTTTTGAAGGTGAATATTTCAAGTATTATTAATCGAGTGGCTTCTAAGTTGAATAGAACTTTTACCACATCAAATTATCTTGGTAGATCTCAAAAAATGTCAGGTAAAGCAGCAGAATTTTCTCGTGAAAATTTAGAGAACGTTTTAAAACGTCGTTTCTTCTTTGCACCAGCTTTTGAAATTTATGGTGGTGTTTCAGGTCTTTATGATTATGGTCCACCAGGTTGTGCATTCCAAGCCAATATCATTGATATTTGGAGAAAGCATTTCATCTTGGAAGAAGATATGTTGGAAGTTGATACTACTATGTTAACTCCATATGAAGTTTTAAAAACATCAGGTCATGTTGATAAGTTTTCAGATTGGATGTGTCGTGACTTAAAAACTGGTGAAATATTTAGAGCAGATCATTTAGTTGAAGAGGTTCTGGAAAGTAGACTAAAAGGTGATAAAGAAGCTAGAGGTTTATTAAAGGATGCTAATGCTGATGCTCAAGATGATGCTGATAAGAAAAAAAGAAAAAAGAAAGTTAAAGAAATTAAAGCTGTTAAATTAGATGATGAAGTTGTCAAGGAATATGAAACAGTTTTAGCTAAAATTGATGGTTATTCTGGGGAAGAATTAGGTGAATTATTAATTAAATATGATATTAATAACCCTGTTACAAATGAACCACTTGAAGCTCCAAAGGCTTTCAATTTAATGTTTGAAACTGCAATTGGTCCATCTGGTCAGTTAAAAGGTTATTTAAGACCAGAAACTGCTCAAGGTCAATTTTTAAATTTTAACAAATTATATGATTTTAATAATTTAAAAATGCCATTTGCATCTGCAGCAATAGGGAAATCATTTAGAAATGAGATCTCTCCAAGAGCTGGTTTATTAAGAGTTCGTGAATTTTTAATGGCTGAGATTGAACATTTTGTTGATCCAGATGATAAAAAGCATGAAAGATTTCATGAAGTTAAAGATGTTGAATTGAGCTTCTTACCAAGAACTGTTCAACAAGCTGGCTCAACAGTGCCAATTGTTTCGACTGTTGGTGAAGCTGTCTCATCAGGCTTAATTGATAATGAAACTTTAGGTTATTTTATTGCAAGAATTTATCAATTTTTAGTTAAAATTGGTGTTGATGCTAAACGCTTGAGGTTCCGTCAACATTTAGCGAATGAAATGGCTCATTATGCAGCAGATTGTTGGGATGCTGAATTACAAACTTCATATGGTTGGATTGAATGTGTTGGTTGTGCTGATAGATCAGCCTATGATTTAACTGTTCATTCAAATAAAACTAAAGAAAAATTAGTTGTTAGACAAAAATTAGATAAACCAAGAATTGTTACTAAACTTGAAATTGAATTAGAAAAGAAGAAATTTGGACCTAAATTTAGGAAAAATGCCCCAGTTGTAGAAAATTGGTTATTATCACAAGATCAAGATGAATTAATTAAATTAGAAAAGGACTTATCATCAAGTGGTAAAATCACTTTCAGAGTTCCAGAAATTGACGAAGATATTGAATTAGATTCATCATTCGTTAAAATTGAAGAAAGAACTAAAACTGAACATATTCGTGAATATACCCCAAGTGTTATTGAACCATCATTTGGTATTGGTCGTATTATTTATTCAATTTTTGAACATAAATTTTGGTCAAGAGCTGAATCCACCGATAGATCAGTTTTATCATTCCCACCGATCGTCGCACCAACCAAGGTACTACTAGTTCCATTATCAAATAATGAAGAATTACAACCAATTGTTAAAGAAATTTCAAGAGTTTTAAGAAAAGAACAAATCCCGTTCAAAGTTGATGATTCCGGTGCATCCATTGGTAAAAGATATGCTCGTAATGATGAACTTGGTACTCCATTTGGTATCACCATTGATTTTGAATCTGTTAAAGATGGTTCTGTTACTTTAAGAGAAAGAGATTCTACTAAACAAGTTAGAGGTTCTGTTAAAGATATAATTAAAGCAATTAAAGAGGTTACCTATGAAGGCATAACCTGGGCTGAAGGTACTAAGAACTTGACCCCTTTTGAAACTAAATCTGAAGATGATGAATAAATATCGTATAGTGTCTAATTGTATTCTCCTTATAAGTGAAAATAACCCAAACACCAACGCTTTCTAATATTTTTTTTTCCAGCCTCTAGAAGCCAGTTAGTATCAAATTCAATAAGCAAGAAAGATGTCTTTAAAGGAAGCTGCTAAGTCGTTGGTCAAGGTTTTAGAAGCATTTCCGAAAGAGAAGTTAACGGATTTGTCATTCAAAGAGGTTCAACTAGAAAGATTTCGACCTATTGCCGGTTTAAAGAACCCTGAAAAGAAATCAACAAAGACATTGACTGATATCGTATCGTCAATTAATCCATATAAGATCAAGGATATCGAGCCTATTGCCGGTGATGTTGATGAGGATGCTATCATTCATCAGATCAAGGCATTAAGAAGCATTTCTAGTAATCAGTATAGAGACTATTATTACGTTACAGATAAACTGTTAAGACCAAAGGGTAATCCAGATTATTATGAAAGATTGTTAGCAGATATTAATGGTGATAGTAAAGAGAATATAGTTACTGGGTTAAGAACTGTTATTTTGGGTAAGTAAGGACGTTTCATAAACATGTAAATAGCTTTTTCTATTTCTTTGCGTAGTTAACTATCGGTTTTATATCTCGTATTGTTAATTCCTTAGATTCAGCCTTAGCAGGTATTGCATCTTGATCTGTTTCAAATTCAACAAATGCGACTCTTCTTATAGCAACTAATCTGATCTCAACAAACCCTTTGAATTTATTAAATATCTCAATTAATTCCTCTTTAGTAGTATCTGATGGTAAATTTTGAATCAATAACACTTTATTTGGTGGTGTATTATCTAATACAACTTTCTTTGGTAGTTTTTGCTTTCTCTTATCCTCTTCTTCTTTGAATAGTTTCCTTTTAGTTAAATATCTTTCATAATCTTCTTCTGCTAAATGATTCTCCACTGAAGAGTTTGAACTAGTTTTAGCAAATTGTAACTCTAATTTTTTTTGAAATATTTCAACTCCATTCAATTCTTTAAAGGCTTTTTGTGCATTCTCCTCTCCTTCAAGTGTAACAAAAGCTTGTCCTTTCATCTTGAGATTTTTATGTGCTGTTATACTCAATATTGGACCATATTTATTATATATCTCTTCAAGTTTCTTCTTTATCGTATTGACCGTGACTTTTTCATTTATATTTCTTATATATATCCTGTTCTATTAGTTTAAGCTCTCCTGGTCTTCATCTATACTAACGTATCATGATAATTGAATGTTTCTGTTGACATGTTTAATTTATAGTGTAAGTATATTTTTCAGGCATTAAAAAGAACACCGTCTTGGTGCTCCCAAAATACTGAAGAGAATTCAAAAGATTATCGGTAATACATCGAGATTTACTACAAAAGGGAAGTGGAAGTTAAGATATCTCTTGGTAGTACACATTTATGGGGTCTTGTTTTGATGAATTATATGTCGATAGGTTCTTATATCTTTCTAGAGGACTTTGTAATTTATTGATAACAAAAATGAATTTAACCAAAATACAATGATATGACCCTCATTCAACCTTTGTGTCAAGACCTGCCAACCTCTCGAGTGAAGGTCTTTGTGTAAATATCTCTGTGTAAATGCTTTTGTGTAAGAGTCTTTGTGTAATCATGTTAAAACCACAAAAATCCCAAGAAGCATAAATATTCAACTAGATCGCTCTTTCCTTGTTCTTTCAATTAATTTCAAGTCCCAAGAGTTGATGAAATATTGTTTGTTTTGTCAAGATCGAATGCGTAATCCAAGAAAATATCATTGAACTTAGACTGACCACCTAAGTTGTTCCCCTTTGATTAATATTGTTGATTTAGCTGAGGTTTTTGATTCAGATACTATTTACTCAACATCACTTCAATCTTTCAAAGTTTTATAAATATCAGATGCATAATCCAAGAAAAAATCATTGAACTTAGATTGACCACCTAAGTTGTTCCCCTTTGATTAATATTGTAGATTTTGCTGAGGTTCTTAGAAAACTGAGAAATTGATTCAAATCCAGCTTCTATTCATCTCATATAATTACTCAAGACTAGTTTCATTTCAAAGTTTTTTAGATATCAGATGTTTAATCCAAGAAAAATTCATTGAACTTAGATTGACCACCTAAGTTGTTCCCCTTTGATTTCTATTGTTGATTTTGCTGAGATTCTTAGACAACTGAGAAATTGATTCAAATCCAGCTTCTATTCATTTCCTATAATTACTCAAGACCAGTTTCATTTCAAAGTTTTTTAGATATCAGATGCTTTATCCAAGAAAAAATCATTGAACTTAGCCTGACCACCTAAGTTGTTCCCCTTTGATTTCTATTGTAGATTTTGCTGAGGTTCTTAGAAAACTGAGAAATTGATTCAAATCCAGCTTCTATTCATTTCCTATAATTACTCAAGACCAGTTTCATTTCAAAGTTTTTTAGATATCAGATGCTTTATCCAAGAAAAAATCATTGAACTTAGACTGACCACCTAAGTTGTTCCCTTTTAATTTCTATTGTTGATTTAGCTGAAGTTTTTGTCCCAAGAGTTGATAAAATATTGTTTGTTTTGTCAAGATCGAATGCATAATCCAAGACAAAATCATTGAACTTAGACTGACCACCTAAGTTGTTCCCTTTTGATTTCTCTTGTTGATTTAGCTGAGGTTTTTGATTCAGATATTATTTACTCAATATCACTTCAATATCTCAAAGTTTTATAAGTATCAGATGCATAATCCAAGAAATAATCATCACCTAAGTTGTTCCCCTTTGATTTCTATTGTTGATTTAGCTGAAGTTTTTGTCCCAAGAGTTGATAAAATATTGTTTGTTTTGTCAAGATCGAATGCGTAATCCAAGAACTAATCATTGAACTTAGACTGACCACCTAAGTTGTTCCCCTTTGATCTCTATTGTTGATTTAGCTGAGGTTTTTGATGACTTAGATATATTTTCAAGCGTTTATTAAAATACTTATTAAGTTTGTGTTGTGCTATTTGAACTGCACTCTTGTTGATTTTTCCAGAAAAAGTCAATACATGTGTTAAAAGCTTATCCAAATTTTCAAAAAATGTTCAACTCATCATTAAAAAGATTATCAAACATATACTCTCTTAAATTTCCCCCATTTTGAAATTTAAATTAGTGAGAGCTTGATTATAGGCTTTGTCAAAAAAATTGAAGTTAATAAATTTCAAGTTTTAGTTGATTTGGATGATGTTTAGATGTAAGCTATCCCATTTTTCCTTATTGTTGATATTGTTGATTCAAAGACTGATTCCAGGATTAGAAAGTTTCATCATTAAAGGAACTGTCTGATCCATATCTGCTCATGCTGTTCCCCATTAGAGTTTTCAATGACATCATTGCTGATAGTAGATGGTTTATATATATTTGATTTCACAAATGTGTTGTTTTCCAAGAATTTAGATTCAACAGCAATCTCATTGGGTCCTTTATTGTTAATTTTAAAGCATTGTTGATTCAATTTTGTTATTGTTTCTTTGATTCATATAAAAAAAATTCACACGTTATATTTAGTAAAGTCACCATAAAACTAAGATCAAGATCAGAGCCAAATAAATAAATATCATATGTTGGTTAGAAGCAGTCATAATAATTAGTTTAAAGGCTTATTCATTTAGTTTGATAGGGCTTAAATTGGATTCATCAAATTTTGCACATTATTGATTCAAAATTTGAAAAGGCTGATACTTATTATTCAATAACTATCAGACCTTCTGATTCTGATGGTTTAAGTCTCGTGAATTGATAGTTCCAATTTCAATGAGATATGACTATTAAAATCTCTGGAACTAAAGACACAAAAGCGTAAAGAGAGACCTCATTTCAAAATTTTTAGGAGGAAATCCGAGGGTAAATAGCCGACTATAGTGTGTCATGTGATGTCATGTGATTAATCACGTGTGGTGTTTCCTTTACCGATAAATTACACTATACAAAATGCTTTAAAACTTGAAGAGCCTTATAACTTGTGTAATAGTTGGTAGATAGATCTGATATTGAGATATTTCTACTAGTTAATCACTCTTTATACGACTGAGATACCGTGTAGAAATCAAATACTAAGGCTGGGTGGTTAGGAGCTGGGTCTTTGTTGATAATAGCGTAAAGTGAAGAGAAAAATAAAAACTAACCAAAACAACAACATATTTCTCTGGTGTGTGATATGAGTTCGAGAAAAGAAGATGTGGAGACTCTGCTGGAACCCATAACGAAAAGAGAACCTTTCAACGTTGCGTCCAAGTTATCAGATCTTGTTAGACGTAATTTGATCAAAGCTTATACAAAAGTTGAAAGAATACCACATTCCGATCTTGCTGAGTTTACAGTAAAAGTGTTTGCGGATTATTTAGAGTGGTCAATAATAGTCGATGGTCAAACTACTTTATTGTTTAATGAAGAATTAGCATTGGATTATTTCAAATTTTTAATTTTATCAAATATCAGTTATGTTAATAAATCTGGGGATAAAATGACTCTAATTTCTGAATCTGTGCTGCATAGGATATGGAATGCATTGGTCATTGTTTTTGAAAAATTTGGTTCTGTTGATATTGCTCAGACAAACATTAAAACAAAATTAGATCTGATCCATATTTATTTATCTTCTCTGACCAATAGTCTTCAGAACTTACAAGAAATTCATCAAAGAGTAAATACAATTTTCTCTTATACACACCTAGATAAAAGTTCAGGAAATTCTGTAAAATTATTGAATTCAGATGTTCTGAGTAGTTCACCTGCTATTGATTCTTCTCATGATGAAGATGAAATATTAGGTAAAACCCCATATATAGAATCTCATCAGAACCAAAAAGAAGAACGACTTGAACAGAAAAGTTCTTCACCAATACATTCTTCACAGATATCAGGCAAAGTTTCCACTCAACTACCAACTGCACGTAAAGAAACTGATAAAACCATTCAAGAACTACTTGATACACAACCTATAAGACCTCAAGTTGTTGAACAATTACAGATTGCAGAAACCCAAACGTTGACTCAACAACCAACACAGTTATATCCAATAATATCTCAAGAGAGTGTATCAAGTATTCATACTGGCTCAGGAATCGAAGTTCAGGCAACTCATAGTTCGCAAGTTCAGTCATCAGTATCAAATACACCATCAAATTCAATCAATATATCTGCAACTGTTAACTCTTCAGATTCCTTTTTACATGATTTCGCTAATTTCTTGCAGGACAAACAACTACAAGTGGAATTCTTGAGCTCTGTTAATAGGATAGATAATGAGTCAAGCTCACAGAGTTCAAATGACCAGATTCAAAAAACCTTTGAGGAATTCAGTGAATTATATAATTTTTTCAAAGATAACATTGACACCATCAAATTTTTACAACGGAATCTATATCAGATATTATCTATGACAGATTCTTCCAAAATTCCATTAGATAGTACACTTTTGAAATCGATAGAATCTACAAGTACACCAAAAGAAGATTTTCAACAATCAAACTCAAGTACAAATTCAAAATATGACGTACTTCAAGCTCAAATCGAAAATGAAGCTAAAGAAAGAGCAACTTCTCATCGCCTTTTCGGCAATTTTTTCGATAAGAGGCTAAATGATTTAGTCACTGCTATAGATGTTCTTGACTCTAGAACTAAGATAGTTGGAAATCTAGAAAAGTCATCACTAAGTAATAAAAATGACTTTGACCATTTCGTGAAATCTACTACCAATAATGTGAAAAAAATCGCTTCTGATATATTGGCAGTTAACGAACGAACGAAATCTGCTGATTACTATACTTATTGGGAGCGTGCTATTGTTGATGGGAACCATCACTTGGACGAAAAATTAAAAGATAATTCGATACTATGTAAAAGCTTGCAAACTCAATTAGAATCGACCACTATACAAAATACAAAACTGGGAAATGAAGTCACAGAACTTGCCAGGCAAAATGGAGTACTACACCAAGAATTAAAAGGAACTCTTATAAAATATGCAAAACTTGAGAAGAAGAATGATAATGCTTTAAACCAACAGTCAAAAGATGTTTCTGATATTTTAATAAGGCTTAAGAGCTTGGAAGATAAATTCAACAATATTAACGCTGAAAATGGCGAATTAGTTGAGCGTATTAATAAACAAGAAACATTAATAGGAGAATTAGATCTTCACTTAAAAGATTCGCTTGCTGAAAAGGAAACAAGCTTGAAGACGGTTGAATCATATGATAAATTTATTAAAGACTTACAGAAAGGAACTGAAAGAAAGCTATCAAATATTGAACACAATATTGGTATATTAGGAAAAGAATTAGTTGACGAGAGAAATCAAAATAATTTACGAGAAAGATCATATTATAAAAGATTTGGTAGTATTCAAGAAAATCTTTACCAGCTTAAAAATCTTTTCCCAAAGAGAGGTTTAGTAGCTAGAAAGTTAGATTCCTCAGAAAGATCCTCACATAGAATAACTCAATCCCAACCAACTAACTTACCATCATCAACAAATAAAACGAGAACTCGTTTTGGTGATGCCGAAAGAGATCAACAGAGCTTGAAAAAAATTAAGTTAATCACAATTCAAGATTTAGACTCAAGTTCTGACAATGATTCAGAGAATTGTGAAATTAACTACGACCTTAACAAACAAAAATAAATCATATTATTTTCCTAACCATGTAAGAATACGTTCCCAAAACAAAAGACCAAAAATCGTTCAAAATGATTTACTATCAACAGGAGTTGTTGTCCCAAATTTATCCAGTTTTGAAGGTGAAGATTCTGCAGCTTCATCATATTGAGGAACATAATCATCCAAGGCTAATTCTGGCAAATCATCCGGAACTTGTTCATCCTCATCATCCAAGACTTGTGGTAATAATAAGTTTAAAATGGTTGCTAAGATACCACCCAGGGCGTAACTTGATTCCATAATAACAGTAATAGCATCCAAAAATCCAGTTAGTGCATGATTATTCCCTTTATAACTGAAAAAACTATCAAACCAAGTTGGTACTAAAAGTGCACCAAACCCTGGTAATAAGCCTGCAGTGAGGACAAATCTGTCTCTTCTTGTAAACTTACAAGTTGCGATAATTCTTAACCCAGAAACTGCAACTGAAGTAAATAAAAATGAGGTCATACCACCCAAAACAGCTTTTGGGATCGAAACAAGTGCAGCTGCAAATTTAGTGAATATTCCCATAATTATAAGAATAAAACAACACCAATAACCCACAGATCTATTTGCACATTTAGTTATAGCAACAACACCATTATTTTGAGCAAAAGTTGACATTGGAGTTATAGTACATAACCCAGCAAGGATAGAATTTAATCCGTCTCCTAAGACACCTCCTTGTATTCTTGATTCATATGCAGGACCTTCCACTTCTAATCTTGAAACTTCAGAAGTTGCAGTTAAATCACCAATTGTTTCCATTAATAAAACGATATATACAACTAACATTGGTAGCACTGCTGGCCCATATACCCTCAATCTAAAAGTTTCAACCCAAACAAAGTTTGCTGTTTTTGCTTCATCAATACCACTTCTATCAAAATAACCACAAGCAGCAGCAACTATACAACCAGCTAATAAACCTAAAATAACAGAACAGGATTTCATTATTGGAGCACCCCATTTTTCAAAAATAATAATGGTTACATAGACAAGAAATCCAAGACCAATAAATTCTGGTGAACCGTATGGTAAGGCATGGGGAGCACCTTCAGATGGACAGATCGAATCAACACATCCGGAACCACCAACCCAATCAAGGAACCCAGTCTTGATCAAAGAGACACCCATTAGTAAGACAACACTACCTGTAACTGTAGGTGGGAATAATTTTGATAAAATATTAGGAGGTATGAATGACATTGCAACTTCTAATAAACCGCAAACACAGGATGTACCGATGATAGCACCGTACCCGTCAGGGCATGGTAAATAAGTTCCATCTTCAGCAACCGGACAATAACCAGTTTGATACATTATTGGTAAAACTTTTTGGACAACAACGATAACACCAAACGATGAACCAACAACAGAAAGCATTCCTGAACCAATGTAGTAAGGAGTACCATAAATATGGAATCTAGTAATCTGAATCATTGATAAAAACCCACTAACAATTAAGGAAGCGGAAACCAAATATTGTTGAAGCCTAGTGTCAAAATAAGTTGAATATGAGATCAATAATGGAGGAGTAATGACACCTGCCAACATAGCCAAAGAGTGTTGAAGACCCAATATGAAACCTAACACTATTGGCATCTCAGAATCTAATCCAAAGAATGGTTGAGGTTTCTTTTCTTGTTTAGTAAAGGGTATTCTTGGAGTGAACAGGGCTTTGTAATCGTATGAACCCAATAATCCATCTCTAGTAGTTACTTTATATACAACTTTTTTGTAAGATGATCTTACACTATCTGCAATATCCTTACTCTGAAACATTTTGGGATATTTGACGACTTCAACGTTGAAGAGACTGAGATATCAAACCCTGTGAATAAATTTTTATGACAAAAAACTTTCTTTTTTTTTCACACTTATGCACGAGGAAGTAGAAACCGTTTGATAAAGTGACTTAAAACCGAGTCACAATACTAAATTGGGAAGAAACCGTTGAAAAGCTGGTAAAGCCTATTTTAGTTTATAACTCTATTAGTAGATAGGGGGGCCAATGTTCTAGTATAATGGATTCCAATTGAAGATTTATCGTTAGATTAGACTTCATCCTTTAAGACTTTGAAGTTCTCTTGAAGTATAACCATGAAAAAAAATTAGAATCCTCGGCTCAATAACCTGTTTAACATTCTTAGGTAACCCTTACTAGTATCAGACATCACTACAGATTTAGTTGACTCTATGGAGTCATTTGAAGCCATAATAATCAGGAGTCATATGGGAAAATAATTGCAGAACTATTAATAGGTTTATGTAACAAGGGGTCAATATTTGTACAACAACTAGATTATACATTTAAAGCAATTATTATACGTTTATATAGGTAAGGAAGCTTTGTATTTCTCCAATTTCTCTTTAAACTCTTCTTTTGTACCTTCAGTCCATCTATAACCATAAGCGATATGGTCTTTTGGGACAAAAGTATGACCTTTCTCACCATAAAAATTTTCTCTAAATGTACCACCTTGAACTGGATAATCTTCCCAGAATAACCCACGTCTTCTTAATTCTGGTAGTAATAATTCAACAATATCTTCAAAAGTTTCTGGGAATGTCGCATAACTTAAGTTAAAACCATCAAGTCCTGAAATGTCAACCCACCTTTCCAATTCATCTGCAACTGTTTTTGGAGAACCTACAATCAATTTGTTTCTACCTCCACCAACTCCAACGTGTTGTGATAATTGAGTTCTTGTTTTTTTGCCCTTTTTATCGTGAAGGAAACTTCTCACAGCAGTTTGCATAGCTTTCTTCTCAGTAACATGTTCCAAGTCTTCATCGTAATCATATTTTCCTAAATCAATTCCTGTCCATCCTCCAAATAATGCTTGAGTTCCTTCAGTATCTAGATATTCTCTGTATTTCTCCAATTTTTCTTCAGCTTCTTCATCAGTCTCTCCTAATATTAAGAAAATCGAAGTTAAAAATTTGATCTTACTTGAATCTCTCTTATATTTTGTTTCCGCAATTTGTTTAATTTTATCAATACTTTTCTTTAAAGATTCAGGATTATGAGATCCTAAAAATGCAATCTCACTATGTCTAGCTGAAAAGTCAATACCAACTTCAGAATTCCCAGCTTGAGAAATTAATGGTAGTCTTTGAGGAGTTGGTTCACTGACATGTGGGCCAGGAATTTTGAAATATTTTGTCTCATAATTAATTTCACGAATCCTTTCAGGATCAGCATAGGTTCTTGTTTTAACATCATGGACCACTGCATCATCCCTCCAGCTTGACAATAAAAGCTCATAAACTGCTCTGGTATATTCTTCAGCTCTAACATATCTTTCATCATGTGGAGGTAATGGTTCACCATTTAATAAATTTCTTGCAGCACTTTCAAGATAACTAGTAACTATATTCCAAGCAACTCTACCTTCAGTCAAACTATCTAAAGTCGCAATTCTTCTTGCAAAATGATAAGGTGCTTCACTAATAGTACTGAAAGTTAAACCAAATCCAACATTTTTCGTAGCTTGTGCCATTGCACTAACATATAAAGTTGGATCAATTAATGGGAATTGAGCTGCAGATCTTGCAACTGCGTCAAAATTATGAGGACCATTATAAACATCATAAGGACCCAAGACATCAGCAATGAAAATAGCATTAATTTTACCCTTTTCTGCTAATTTAGCAATTTTGACCCAATGGTCTAGTTTATTGTATTTACGACCTTCATCCTTTGGGTAAGCCCAAGATCCTGGACTTAAATGTGATGGGCAACCTTCATCAAAGAAATTGAGGATCAATGTTTTCTTTTTTTCAATTTTTTGTCGTTTATTCTCTAAAGTCATTTAAGGTGAAGTTATATATAATGGTAAATTTCTTCCATATCTCTCTGTCATTTAATGCGTATTAGAAGGAACCACAGTTTTGATTCAAATAATCAATTATCAATTCTTTCACGTGGAAAGTTAATATAATAACCTATTAATCATTTTTAAGGCTAATGACTTGATCTCTTCAAGTAAATAGAAAGGCTATATCAATTGAATGATATTAATTAAGTCGGTATTATACATATTTAATTCCCTTTTCGGGACGCTTGACACTATGTAGATGGTTACCCTCTTTTAAATTCTTAAATTTTCGCGAACTTGAAAAATCTTAACGTTCAAAGGTGGAAAAGTTGGATATCAATAAAGAATTTAGCGAATCAATCATGTTTCAAAGATTAGCTAGTGTCAGGGCATTGAAGTTAAATTCAAGCTTTGGTCTACGAAGTATGTTACACTTGTCTGATGGTTTTTCCTTTTTTTTATTGGCTAAGTACTAATAACGATAGACTTTACATCATCAAGAATCACGAGAAATCAAGAAATTCCAAAGACATTTGCAGAGATTACAAGATCAGCGACTCGTTCAGAAGAAGCATCAAATGTTATCAAGCCTTTAAATTTTTCGAAACACTCTGAAATAACTCATAAATACATTTTGTATTGTAATTTTACTAAAAATAATACACATTTGACACTATCAGCAGTTGTTGAAGATTTAAATTACTTATCAAAAAACCCAAATTTATCATTCAATGACAAAGTTCTTTATTATTATAGATTACCACAAAAAGTTAAATTATCATACTCAACTGGTCAATTAGGTTTCCGTAAAAGTGCAAGAGGTGAATATGAAGCAACTTTCCAAACTGCTGCAAAAGTTTTCCAATTAATGGAGGAAAAGGGTTACTTGGATAAGAATCTTGAAATTATTGTTAAAAATTTCGGTAAAGGTAGAGAAGCTTTCCTTGATGCATTAAAGGGTAAAGAAGGTAATAAAATTAGAGGAAAAGTTGTTAGAATAAGTGATAATACTAAATTGAAGTTT
Organism: Wickerhamomyces silvicola; assembly: GCA_030570795.1. Taxonomy (NCBI): domain Eukaryota; kingdom Fungi; phylum Ascomycota; class Saccharomycetes; order Phaffomycetales; family Wickerhamomycetaceae; genus Wickerhamomyces; species Wickerhamomyces silvicola. The sequence continues at coordinate 178,934 of JAJLWN010000016.1, read as the reverse complement.
GGTGGTACAAAGTCACCAAAAGTCCGTCGTTTATGATTATATCTTTGTATATACTTTAATGAGTCGTGTAGATATTTTGGCATAACTTATATGTAAAGATTACTTAGCTCTTCCAATATGAACCCTATAATGGTCATGTGACATTATGTTAGGTTTCAAAGCTAAACTCTACTGGTTCAACAAAAAAAGCTCATTAAAATATGGTGTCCAGGTGTATTAACAGTCACTTTCACATATTTTTTTATTTTGCAAAACAGCTCAATTTCAATTTCGCGAAAATTCCCTTAAAAGGGATACAAAACTCTTCTTGATGACTAAGAGCTGAGTCAGGTAAAACATTTTCTTTGGACTCGCAATTCGTCAAAAGTTGAAATTTATTTCAAACTAACATTTAATTAACTTTACAAAACTAACAAAATGGCTCCATCAAGTAAGTCAACATACAAAAAGAGGACTATAAAGAGACTGTGTGGCAAAGGGATATATGATAGTGAACAGTTAGTAGAGAGTTGAAACGGAATAGTATATATAGGTATCTTAATGATGAAGGGTCAATGAAAAAATCAACTAAAAATAAAAGAATCACAGTGGACTAGACCCATAACCTCTCTTCAAACTCATAATATTATTATTGAACAAATATACTAACAATTTTTATAGCCAAAGCTGCTTCTGCTAAAAAAGCTGTTGTTAAAGGTACTAACGGTAAAAAATCCTTGAAAGTTAGAACTTCAACTACTTTCCGTTTACCAAAAACTTTAAAATTAGCTAGATCACCAAAATATGCTAGTAAATCAGTTCCACATTACAACAGATTAGATTCTTATAAAATTATTGTTGCACCAATTGCTTCGGAAACTGCTATGAAAAAAGTTGAAGATGGTAACACTCTAGTTTTCCAAGTTGATTTAAAAGCTAACAAACATCAAATCAAAAAAGCTGTTAAAGAGTTATATGAAGTTGAAGTTTTAGCCGTAAACACTTTAATCAGACCAAATGGTACTAAAAAAGCTTATGTAAGATTAACTGCTGATTATGATGCTTTAGATATCGCAAACAAAATTGGTTACATTTGAATTCATTTAATAAATCAGGGGTTTAATTGTATAAAAGTATATGTTTAATCGGAGAACAAAAAACTTTTTTTTGTAGAATTATAGAATTTTTTTTTGGTAATTTGTATAGACTACCTTTATAAGCTTGTTGTTTAGAGAGACTATAATCTTTTCTATTGTGTAAGATAAAAATGCTTTTGACGTCTATGGGGGGGACTTTGCGACAATAAGTGTAAAGAAACAGATCAACCTACAGTTTTAATTTTAATGCTAAATTCATTACCCATAGAAATATAATAAATAAACCAACCCTTTATTTCCCCTTATGCAATTGTTCTTTGGTAATAACTTTGGTTGTTATTGTTGCTTCATACACCTCTGATAAAATTAACACCTTTTGTAATATTACCACCTAATTGACTTAATGCAATTGTCAATAGTTCTTTTTCATTTTCATTAATTTTATTTAAAATTGAAGAATCAATCTCTTCAATACCGTTCAAACCAAGTTTAACTGGTAATGAAATGAAGTTTATTTCATCATTTTTAATAAAATCCTTAGCTTCTTTAGAACCTTTAATAGAATCATCTAAATAAATAAAACTGGATTCAACAATACTTGAATCACCATTTAATGCCTTGATTAACTGTTCAGCTAATCTATAGCCCGAATAAGCCATGGATAAGGTAGCAGATCCAGTGCCCTTTTTAGCTTGAACAATTTCATCACCACCATATTGAACTCTATGAATTAGAGCATCACGTTGTTGTTGGTCTAATTTTTCATAGAATTCTGGTGCACCAACGGAAAACAATGGAACAATTGTTTCACCAGAATGACCACCAATTACCGGGATTTTCAAATCAAACGCTTTCAAAGAACCTTGAGATAATTGAGAAATAAAAGTACTCGATCTTACTAAATCTAGAGTAGTTACCCCAAATAACCTTCTTGGGTTAAACACGCCATTTTTCTTTAACACTTCTGCAAAGATTGGAACGGTCGAATTAACAGGATTGGAAATAACCAATATAAATGCATTTGGAGCATATGAAGAAACTCCCTGTGCTAAATCCCTTACGATTCCGGCGTTAATAGCAAATAAATCATCTCTAGTCATACCGGGTTTTCTTGGAACACCTGCTGGAATAATAACCAAATCCGATCCTTCAAGCGCCCTCTGTAATCCATTATCATCAGGTAAAAACGACTCAACACTAATATCAGTATTGATATGACTTAAATCAGCACCAACCCCTGGAGAGTTAACAACATCATAAAGAGCTAATTCATGAACTAATGGAGATAATTTAAGTAATAAAGATAACGGTTGACCAATACCGCCAGCTGCACCACAAACTGTAACTTTCATATTAGTTTGTATTAAAAATATTATAATAAAGAAAGGTGAATATCTTCTTTAAAGTAAAAAACACCTGACTCTTAAAAATTTTAAAGGGGCGGGGGTCATCGTTTTTTTTGTTTTGTTGTTATGTTTTTTGATTATGTGATCCAACTCGCTGTTTGTTGCTGTTTAGTCGAAAGCTGCAAAATGTGGAGAATAATATTTTAAAAAAATTTCGTGGGGGTAAAGGCGTTGGTGAAAACATCTTTTTGTCTCTAGGTTGATGTCATGTGATTAATCACGTGGTATTCTTCGTCATTCTTCGTGATTCTTCGTGGGGACCGTGTTTCCTGGATATCGTATAAAACAAAAAACTATTATACGAACAAGCCCTCCTGAATAGGGTTTATACTTTAGTTTGGCTTTTATAGGCATAGAGGGTTATATGGCTATTTATTGAATCTAGAAGTTATGGTTAATCTTATATATCCAGGGGTCATTCACTTAATGCATTTCATTATATAATATCTCTCTGTTCCTTAAGTTTAACCCCCCCCCCCCCCGTATTGTTCATTATATCGGAATTTTGGTTCTTTGTAAAAATTGGTCCTTGTAAGGGAATAACATTAAATCTTAAATGTGAATGTATCATGTGAATGTATCATGTGAATGTCTCATGTGAATGTATCATAGAGTATTGTAGGAGAGTTAGGTTACTTGAAAAGCGTTGAGTACAAGTAGCACTAAAGTTCATGCAGTTTGATACCACTTGACTCAAACAACAGCCTTTGATTACCTCACCCTTCTAGATTTCAAAATTCCAAGCGGAAACCTCTAAAAATAATAAAAAAGTGCCTGAACAAACCAAAAGGTACAAGGGGTGTGTAATCATATCACCGAGGGAAAGGGCTTTCCCTCCTAATCTTTATATAATTATTCGTGAAAGGAAGAAATCTAAAAAGAAGGCTATTTATAATACTAGATCCATTTTTAAAAACAGGATCTCGAAATATCTTTTAAATAATACGCTCTAAACACCACCCCTTATCACGGTGGTCTCTATTGTCAGTTCGCGTGCGAAATTTCCCCTTCAAATTCCCAAAACAAGGTTTTCTTTATATTTTATTTTTCTTGAACTGTCGTGTTCCGCAAAAAAAAAAACTTCCTTAAAATAGGTCCCACTCTATATATATTGTTATATATTGTTATATATTGTTATAGTGTTATATAGTGTTATATAGTGTTGTTGTTTTGATTAATTTGGGGGTGTCGTCATTGGTATTATATCTATTTTTTTTTTTTTAATATATTTAGTGCATTTTTTTGGGGATATTGGTGATTACAGTATTTGGTGGTAAATATATATATAAATATGAGTGCTAAGAGTCCAATAGCGAGAAAGAAACCGAAAGGTAGAACGTTTCAATGTACGGGTTATCCAGATTGTAATATGACATTCACGAGGTCTGAACATCTGGCAAGACATATTAGGAAACATACAGGTGAAAGACCATTTGAATGTGTTCATTGTTCACGAAAATTTTCAAGATTGGATAATTTAAGACAACACAAGCAAACAGTTCATGCTCATGAACAAATAGTGTTGAATTATCCGAATGGTAAGACAGTTACTGTGGACTTAAACGATCAATATTCACCAGTGTATTCAAATTTCAATCTAGATAACAACAGTATTAATTCAAACAACAGTGATCATAATGACTCGTCACCATCATCAATCAACTCACAACAGCAACCAACAAATGACTCTTCCAAGACACTACTTAGACCGACACAATTTCGACCAAAACATCGTCCGAGACCCCTAGCACTCCCTACAAGAAAAAATGTTTATAATGATGCACCATATACAGCACCAACACCAAGATCCTCAGGATCAACTCATTTTATTTTAACTCCAATCTCACCGGCAAATAGCTTCCAACAACTTCAACCGGCATATTTACCGTCTGTTCAATTCTTAACATCAACAACTGATTCCTTAATCTCGCCAAATAATTCGAGTTTTGCATCATCAATATCAGTAAGTAATACACCAATAAATTCATCTTTCGATTCAAATATCAAAACTCCTACAGATAACAATAGGAAAAGCTGGCTTAACAACTTACTAAATACTGAACAAATAACTACAGAAAATAAAAAAGTAAAGATTGAAAGTTTACTAAATGATAAAGACGAAAGAGTTAGACTACCTAATATTGATAAATTAGGAATTCAAAAAAATTAATGGTGTTTTTTAAACAAAGGGGGCATTTTAGGTGGTTTTTTTTTGAAATATATGTATTTTTTGGGAATTCAAATGTGTTTACTAATCTGATTTTATAAACGTATTTTAAAACAGATAAGATAGTTGTAGAGACTTGAAAGAGACTCTTTTGTTGTTTTGTTATTGGTATTATCATGGACGGGTTATGAAGCCCGTCTCTCTCTCTTATCTATCACGTGACTGATTAGAGAAAGTGAGTGAGTGAGTGAGGTTAAGAAGCACTGGTTGTTGTTGTAATTTTTAATTGGGTTTCCAAGATAAACCAGCCATATTAGTTTCCCATCTGAGAACAATCTTTCAACAAGTGATAATTGTGAGCAAGTTTAGAAGTTGACAAATAATTATTTAGAATTTTTATTTAGATATACTCAAAGAAAAGTTTTAGACCAGAAGTGTTTAAAAGTGGGTAAAATAGAAGTGTAGAAGTGTCAACATAAAGGGGTAAATGAGTTATTATAATCGAAATCAAGGGTCAAGTTTATTACAAAATCAAAATTATGATTTTTCACCATTAGCTAGTCAAATATATCCACAGTCAAATGGATTAGGAAACGGTTATGTTTATTCGCCATCTTCGTCTAATAATGTGTTAAGTCAAAGCTATAATAACTTAAATCTTTCAACCAGAGTATATCCAAGAATATCCTCATCCCCAAATCTGAGCTTTGCATCGATATATTCGAATCGTGCAAGATTTAATGCATCTAAGGGGTTTGAATTGGAGGATGATTTAGAATTTTGTCCTGAGATTTTAGAATCGAAGACTCATCATAAATTTAATCCGTATACTTCAAGTACTTTTAGCCCCCATGTTTCACCAACCTCGGCAAATGCAATTACATCTCCACCAATAACCAAGAATGAATCACCAAAATCAATAACACCAAGGGCTAAAAAAGTACTGGAAATTGTTAATCCAACAACTGGATTAAGAGTATCTTCTCCAAATCCTTATAAATAATGACCCTTTTATGACAATTTTTTACTTGAGAAGTCTTGTGTACAAATATGTGCTTTATCAAATACCTTCTATGTGTTTAATGCCCTCTATATGTTAATTACCTAATATCTTATGTAAGCTCTTTTTTATTCCAGAATGTATTCGCGAAAGAAGAAAAAAAAACGCTATTGACAAAGCTGGAAGAAATAGTAGGTTTAACCATAGATAACTATTCAAATAAGAAGGTGGTAATGGATTTGAAGAACTTATTAGGTCCTTCTGGGAATACGGGGGAGAAACCTGAATTGAAAAAAAAGTATTCACATATAAATGATTTGGTCAATGATGATGTTAATTCCTCATCTCCATTAGCAAAATCACCAGTATTAAACAATAAGACAACAGTGACACCAATAACGAAGTCAGTTGATGCTATAAAAGTCCGGAATAGTATATCGAGTTTGACGAATGATACCGATGTTGATATTGATGGGAAAGAGACACCAAGTATAGCGAGAAGATTATCTTATGAAGTTAGTAGTGAATCAAATTCTCCAGTTTTATCTAAAAAGACAATTACAAAGCAGCATTCGTTACAAGATATGATTAATGCTGAGAATCCAATTAAATTTGAAGAACCAGTTTATAGAGACGATAAGAGAAAGAAAAAATCCAAAAATAAAATTAAAACTGAAAATGAATTGAAAGCTTTAGATTCAATTGCTAATGAAACTCCACAAAATGGTCAACATACTAAGCCGAGACGTTATGAGAAACCACCAATTTGGGCAACAAAATGGAGATCTAAAAAGAAGCCAGTAATTAAACAAAGACCTAAAAATGACAATCGTGATGTTTCAATTACTGGTATCAAGCCATATAATGATATAACAAGAAGAATCACTAATTGGATATATGCACAACTTCATTCTATTCCTAAAGAACAAAGACATTATTTGGAATTAGAGGTAAAATTTGGTAAAATATGGGATAAACAAGAAGATAGAAGAATTCATTTACCAATTACAAATGAATCAATAATTGAAGAAAGCTATGTATTAAGTTGCTTTTTCAAACCAGGTTTAGATAAGGAACAGTTTGAACGAATTAAGAAATATTTGACTCATTTAACCAAATTAGAAAAGGAAAAATTTAGAACTTTAAAGTTTAATCAAATTGATAAACAATATAGAGAAGTCTCAAGAGGACAAATTCCAAAATTTTATAGAGTTACTACTGATAGAGCAACTCAAAGAATTGTTCAAAATATTGAAAAGAAAAAAATTGCAAATTTATTAATATATTGTCCAGATTTAATATTTGATTATAGATTGACATTAAGTCTTGAACTACCAAGTCATGAAAATCCAGAAAGATTTCATGATCAAACTCCAGAAATTGAAAGAAATAAAAAACGATTATCAATTTTCCATGATTCGACTTCAACAAGGTTTGATTTAACAGAAGTTTTGCAAAAGGCGAAAGGTAAAAATATTCAAGATGTTGATAGTTTAGAAACTGAGTTAGAAATCGATATAAATAATTTAGTTGATGCTTATGAGAATCTTGAAAATGACAATTTTACATTTGAAGAGATATCTGAATCATTTATGGATAATGCAAGAATATTAAATAGGGAATTAATAAAATAAAGGAAGGGGGGGTAACTCTTTCCATTTCATTCGTCTTTATATACTTTTAAAATGTATGCTAATCTTGTAACAATTAAATCGATTGCCATGTTAATACTATCTTTTGCTAAATCAACTTTTGAACCATCAACTTCATGCCATGAGATTGAAATTTCTTTAATCGGAATATTTTTCCTAATTGCAATGATTAGAATTTCAACATCAAATATCCAACCTTCTGTATGTAAGTATGGGAAAATCTTTAATATTGCCTCTCTATTAAAAAGTTTAAATCCACATTGTGTGTCTTTTATTTCTCTAATCCCAAATATGAAAACTAGTGCATGTAAACTATACATTAAGAAGTTCCTAATAAATGATCTTTTAACAACTGCATCTGTTGCAACCATATGAGCTCTAGAACCTATTGCTAAAGCTGCATGCGGTTCATTTTTAATTGAATCTATTAATCTTGAAACATCACTAAATTTACTGGCACCATCTGCATCTGCAAATATCCCAAATTCACCTCTAATGTGTTGAATACCATGAGTAACTGCACCACCTTTACCTCTATTTTTAACCAATTTTATAACTCTCAATTGACCAGGTTTTAATTTGAATTCTGATGCTAGTTCTAGTGAATATTCTGATGTTCCATCTTTTGAACCATCATCCACAATTAAGATTTCCCAATCATCTTCAAATCTATCTCTTAAATATCCAATTGATTCTTCTAACATTATTCTTAATCTTTTCGTCTCATTATAACATGGTACAACAACGCTTAACTTAATATTTTCTATTGATTCTAAAATACCTCTCTTTGGTAAAGGTTTAGGAACTGGATCGATACCACCTCCAGGCAATGTCGTTATAAAAGTAGTTTCTGATTCTACATGTGCTCTTGGGTTATGTGAGAATATTATAACTGTTGAATAAATCTAAATTGGTGTCAGTAAGCTGGGGAGGAAAGATGTGGGATCTCTCCCTCATATACTAACTATTGTAAACACAGTCACCAATAAGAGACTACCATAATAAACAACACTCATGATCTTATAAGAATAGATGTTATTACCCAAAAAAACACGTTCGACAAATTTTGCCGGGCAATTTTTTGAGAGAAGTTATAACAAGTAACCATGGTAACAAATATTTACTTACTATACGTAACGACCAGTTTATTTTAAAAAGAAAACCACTATGAATTAAATTAAAGAATCTAATGAATAAATGCTGGTTAATATAATGGGGTGAAATAGATAAAGAAAGGTCAACTTGTAATGTCATTATTCGTAAATTGATCATTTTGATGTTTTGAAGGTAATTCCGAACTAATATTTGTATTATCAGTTAATTGCCAATCTTGATTTGACATTAAATTTGGAGATGATTCTTCATTCATTGCAATTAAAGGTGACGATGGCATTGTTGTTGCTTTTATTTTTGAAGGATCTTTTTCAGTTTCAGGTGATTCTTCATTACATGGTAAAGTATTACATGTAGTTATATCTTTTGGAGTATTTTCAATATCTTTTGGGGTTTGATCTTTTGGAGTTGGTTCTGTATCATTGAATAAATCAACCATCCACTCACTTGGTGAAACTCCAGTTGGTGGTCCACTAAATGATTTGACTAGCATTTTTTCAAATGATGTTTGTTTTGAGGCCTTTTTAATTTGTATAGGTGGAATATTTTCTTTATTAGCTATTGGTAATGGATCAATATCAGTTAATGGACCAAAATTAAAATCCAAGTCGTTGATATCATCCATTCCATTCATTGGATCACTTGAATTATAATATGATGAAGGTGGTGGTAATTGTTGCTTTTTTTCTGAAGATGTAGTTCTTGGTATAGTATCATTTCCTGAACTTGTTGGTGATGATGATGGATTTTTGGAATTTTTGTATTTTCGACTATAAATTCTTTTTGGTCTCATTACTCCCTTTTCTTTCAAATAAGCATAACAATTTGAACATAGTATACCTCTTGTAGATTCATTTTCACTTTCATTCCATCTCCATGTTTTAGAATTTGATATTTTACAATTAAAACATTGTGGTTGTTCAACTGGTGGTTTAATACTATTATTAATTGGTTTAGCAGTAAATTTGGTTTGTCTTTTAGCTTTTTTCTTTTCAGGTTTTTTTTTAATAAAATCTGGTGCAAATCTTTTATTTATATCTGTAATAATTTCTCTTGGTGAACTATTATTACCATCAATTGAATGAACTTGAAATGAATAATTTGTTTTCTCATTATTAACTTTATCAGCCATATAAATTCGATGAGCGATTGTTTGTGGAGGAAATTGTTTAATTGAAGGATAAATTGGTGGTTTTATCATATTATCCAAAACAGGTAATGATTGAGTTCTAGTTGCCTTTGGTGCAGGTGCAGTATTTTTTGGTCTATTATTATTTAAAGGTTGTGGTTTAACAAATTCAATTTCATCTTCTGTATCAGTACTTGAGTCATATGATCTTTTTTCTGTTGAATATTTTGAGTAATTAGGTTGTTGTAAATTAATACTCTTAACTTTTGCTAATTTTAACCTTATTTCTAATGTTTCTGATGAATTTTTATTCAAAAATGCTGTAAAATTTGAACAAACTCTACCTGGAATTTCTTCATTTGAATTTAATAACTTGGAAACTAATCCATGACCAACAAATGGTTCATCTTCTTCTGAGACATCTTTCACATAAATAGAATAATCTATTGATGAATCTTCGAACAACTCAGGACTTGAATTCAATACTGGTTTTATAACATCTTTTAATGAAACTATACCCAATGTTATTATATTTGATTGACCAGGTATAGGCATCCTTATAGTTTTCACATTATATAAATCATTTGATCTTGCCAAAAAGTTTGTATTATCATCCAAGGCATATAAGACCTTAACTATTAAAAATCATTAGTACGACAGACCCAAAAACCTTTTTATATTGACCAACTTACGCTTCATTTGCCTTAACTCTGTCAATCCCAAAATCTCTGGAATCTCTGGCAAAGATGGTATATGATCACCACGCATTTGATATTTGGTTAAATGATATGTTTAGAATGACTTTTTATGTTTCTAACCGCGCTTCTTTTTGAATAATCGTGTTGTTTACATTTCAACTTCGCGTACGGAATTTTTTTTTCGCGCGTTAACTTACCCTTCTCCATGGTGCCTCTTAGCACTCTACTCTGGTACTCTGGTACTCTGGTGCTCTGATGCTCTGATCTTCTCGTACTGTGGTTAATACTCTGGTTGATACTCTGGTTAGCACTCTGGTTAGTACTTTGGTTAGTACTTTGGTTAGTGCTCTGGTGAGTGCTCTTGGTACTCTGGTACTCTGGCACTCTGATGCTCTGATCTTCTCGTACTGTGGTTAATACTCTTGTTAGTACTTTGTTTAGTACCCTGGTTAGTACTTTGGTGCTTTGGTTGGTACTCTTGTTAGTACTCTTGTTAGTACTCTGGTACTCTGATTAATACTCTGGTTAGTACTCTGGTACTCTGGTACTCTGGTACTCCGATGTTCTGGTACTCCGATACTCTGGTACTCCGATACTCTGCCACTCTGATGTTCTGCCACATGCTTTGGTACTCCGATACTCTGGTGCTCCGGTTCGTTTCCCTCCAAATAGTATCTTTAAACGGTACTGACTCCTCTTATCACCTGATACCCACAGGTCTATAAATCTGACTCTTGTGGGCACAGCTCTATTGTTAACCGTTCTCGCCAAAAAATAAAGAGTGCACACCGGTTTCGGGGAGACGGGTTACACTGGGTCTCTCATAACTATTTACCCAATACAACTCAACTCTTCATATCTCCTATATATTACCTCTACTACATCTCCCTCCATCCTATATATCCACTACCATAAACTTTAGACACGAGAATACAATAGAGATGTCATTAGATCGCATAGATCAAATAGATAACCCTTCCTCTATTTTTAAAAAGCGGTCATTTTTAATACGCGGGTCATTCGCGGGACATGCACCGGTATTGCCAAGTCCGGACCTAAATTCTGTTTTTTCCTTTTTCCTTTTTTTGCCCGTTTTTTGCTCTGGGCTCTAGATACATTAATCTCATGGTCTTCCGATATGTGTAAGACTTATAAAGCTTTTCAAAAACTATATCATGTTTCCGATTTTTGTGCAGACGACATTGTCCACACTTTTTTTTTTATCTTGATGGCATCTCTAATCAAAAAAATCAGTAAACTAAATTTTGGGACACAAATAAAGTTGGGACAAAAAAGAAAAAATTTTTTAGAGAGGAAAACCCGATCCACTTACCCTGTTTATAAACACTGTTAATAAACACTGTTAATAAACTGTCTAATAAACAAAATAGAAATTTTGATTGGAGGAAAGTGGGTTTAAAGAGAAAGAAATAAAGGGGGGGTGGGAGAGGCATTATGTTTTTTTTATGTATATTTCTCTATTATTTCTGTAAAAAAAAAATAAAACATCCTCCCAATACCTATTTTGACCGCTACCGCCTTCCAAATTAATCCATTATTTGTCCCAAGATGGTTGAGATAAAAAATCATAAATTTTAAGGTTTCTTTTTTCATGCAAGCGATCGCGGCTTTCAAGAAAGAAAAAAAAAGAGTTATACTGGTTCTCTTCGAAGATTGGCTTATTTCATAGTTGATCGTTTAGATATAAAATATTTATCTTTTCCATCTTTTTTTTTTTTTTGTTTTCCTTTTTACTTTTTTTTTTCACTTTTGCCTTTTGCTTCTTTAATAATGAATATATACGGATTAAATAAAATATCTTCTAATGAAGAGATACTTGAGGCTTTAACTCCTATACCTAATTTCCAATCAAGGGATGATATTAAACCATGGGTTCATGAAAAATTAGAACCAAAGGGAATAAATCTTGTTATTGAAAGATCAGATGCTTCAAAAGTTGTCTTCAAGTGTAAAAATATTCATAGAAAATCAAGTCAAACTCCAAGAAACTCAATTGTTAAGGGGAAAAAAAGAATTCGAAATTTCCCAGAAATTTCATGTCCATTTAGATTAAGAGTTAGTTATTCTGTTAAACATAAGGTTTGGGGAGTTAATATCATAAAAGAGGATCATAATCTAAACATATGTTGTAATTTTGGTGAACATTCAAAATCAAATAAGAGAAGCTGGCCTTCAACTTATACCCCAGCTTCAACAACAAGTCCAATAATGTCAATAACAAATAGTCCAACAACTTCATTAACTCCAACTGACGTTTTTGAATTTGAATTTGATTCCAAATGTGCTAAAAAGCCAAAAATTGTTTATGAAACACCTTTATCTAATGAAATTGACCCATTAGAAAATGATATTCAATATTTTTATGATTCAAAAATTGATTATTCTTTAGATTTTGCTGAAGGTGTAAATGATAACAACTTACAATTAAATCAACCAGCATTTGATGTTGATAAATCAATCCTATCAGAACCTTTTATTAAAAGAATTTATAATAATTCAGCCGAAGATGATTGTGATTCATTATTAAATCTTTTGAATTCTTCAAGTAGTTCAAATTATACTTTAGAAGAATTAGAAGATTTAGATAAAGCAATGGGAATTGATGCAAATGATAAATTTTTGCTATCAATGTTTCAAGCTATGCCATGAAATTTTAATGACTTATGATTATGATTAAAAAAGAAAGTGGGTGGGGGAAATGAAGAATTGTTAATATTCATTGTTTATGTTTTATGTTTTTTTTTGTGATGAATTAAATAAAGAGTTTCAATGTTTTTTTTTTTTTTCTTCCTTTTCTCTTAAAATTGTAGAAATACGAAAAAAAAATATATATATATAACAAAATGTAAATTAAACCCCTCTAAGCAAATCCATTTAAGACAGATTCTGCTAATTGTTCATCATCAGCTTTAACAATAGCCTTTAATGTAACACCACTCTTGGAACTTTTAACTAATTTAACTAATGAACCAATTCTATCTCCATTAATACTTTTTCCAAATAATTTTAAAGTATGAGCAGATTCATTAACAACAATCTTACCTTCAACTGGATATAACGATAGATTTTCAATTAAATGATCTACTGTTTCTTGAATTGAATTTGAATTTAAATTAAATGTACCAATTTCTTCAGAAGTTAATTCATCAAATGCTAATTCAAAACTTCCAATAAATGAAGGTATAATAAAATCTCCTGGTGTAATATCCAATTCTTCAATCTGATATTCATCCTCAAATCCTTGGTCATCGAATGGTTCAAATGACGTTGTATCACATTCTTTTGATGTAAATGACAATGTATTAGTAAATGTAGTTATTTCAATTGATTCTGGCCTTGTAAATGAAACATAAACTGTGCCTTTACCATGTGGATTTAATTTGTCAATTGATAAAATAAATTCTTCAGTATATTCTTCAGATTCAGGTTGTGAAATAACTGAAACTAATTCTAGTAAAACATCATTTAATGTATTTTCAACATTAAATTGCAAAACAACATGTTCTTTGAAAACATGTTTAATTACATCAACAACAAATTCAGTTTCTCTTTCAGTCAAGGCTATAACGCTTGAACTATGTAAAACTGCACCATATGATGAAAATTCTGTAACTTTTGATAATTCTTGTAAATGTTGTTGTTTGTTTAATTCAGAATTTTGAGCTTCTTCTAATTGATTTTTAGATTTATATTCTTCTTTTTCCTTTGTTGGTTCGGTTTCAAAATTATTGGATTTATTTTGTAATTCAATTGCTCTTAGTTGATCTTCAGAAAATTTTGGAATTGTTGAAATATCGAAAGGTGTAACAAAGCTTGCTTCATCACCAGATATATAAGTTTGTAGTTTTGATTCTAAGATTGATAAATCATAAATTGAACTTGGTTTAGTTAATTCGACTATTTCTTCCTTTGTTGAAGTCTCATCGTCTAAACTCTCCAGAAATTTCAATGATATGATGGCACGATCTCTAACTTCATCACTAACATCATTAACAATTCTTTTCAATAAAATTTTAATTGATTTATTGATATTTGAATCCAATAAAGCAAATTTTGATAATGCTATAACGGCTGCAGATCTTATTATAGAATTTTCTAAAACGACTCTATTATAAATATGTCTAATGTATAGTGTTGGATTTGAGGTTTTTGGTCCTTCATTACCTAATAGATTCAAAATTCTAACAGATAATTCAGTAAATTCACAATCTTCAATAAATTCACATAGATTTTCTAAAGCTAAATCTCTTGATTCTGGTACGAAATGAATCAAATCAAATAATGCTTCAACAATAGAATTTTTAAATTCAAATCCTCCTTCATCATTTAAAATTTCAATCAAGAAATTGAGCATTGATTCATAATTTTGTGGGAATTTTAACAATAATGCCTTAACAGCATCAATAATAATAATTTTAAATTCATCTGAAATGTCATTAATAAATTTAGAAATAACTTTAATTAATCTTTCAATATTATCAGAAGAACCAGTTTTCAATAAAGTCGTGATAGCATAAGTTGCAATTGATCTATTTGGATCACTAATTAATGATTCTAATTCACCATTAACACTAATAATTTTTTCAGGATTTTTTAATGAGATTCTATTTAAAATACGAACAGCTGCAAATCTTGAAACAACTTTAGGTGAAGTCAATAAAAATTGTAATCTTAGAACGGCTGCACCGAATTGGTCATTTGTAACAGGTAATGAAACAACAACTTTAATTGCTTCTAAATTAACTGAATGATGTCTGTCATTCAACCAATCTTGTAATAATGGGAATAATGTTGGAATTAACGAGGAATCATTTTGTAAAATTTCATTAACATAACGAATTAATTGAGATATAGCTAAGGGATTTCTTAAACTTTTAGCGAACTGTTGAATGATTTTCCTTAAAGCCATTTTATCATGATTTCTTAAGGCGTATAATAAACCTAATGCATGATATTGTGGGATTAATGAATCAACGATAAATCCATCACTTGTTGGAGGAAACGATTTAGTAGCCAAGACGGCTTCTTGAGTTTCATTTGTCCATCTTTTAACAACATCTCTGGCAACAGGTAATAAATGGTACGAACTAACTAAAGCTGCAGAACTAACTGATGGATGTTTATCAACAATGGCAGTTTTCATCAATCTTTCAGTAGCATGAACAGTTGACCCATCCAACACTCTTGCCAATGTTCTTATAGCATTTGGTTTATAAATAATTTCACCATTTTGAACATCTTTCATGATTGATGAAGTAACCATCAAAACATCGTCGGCAATTGTTGATAATTCTTTAATAGCCAAATAAACAATCTGTCTTAAAGATGAGTCTCTATGTTGGAATAACTTGGAAATTGAAAAAAACAACGTTGTTGCCTCTTGCTTTGGGAATGTCTCACCGCTATATATCAACCTTAATAACCTTGCAATCAACGTACGTGATTTCTTAGCATCCACAGGAGAAGCATTAAAAGCTCGAAGACACTCTTGGAAAACGGTCATTTTATCTGGCAATGCGCCCGACTCAACATCTTCGAACTTCTTATAACTATGTGTTGACATCTTATAAGAAGCGCCTTTTCAATTGAAATCAATGTGTTGGTGTTTTGAAATCGGGGGAAAATCCCAATTAAAAAACCAGACGTGGGAAGAAAAAAACATTCATCAGGGTAACAGTTGGGTTTTTTTTTATAGTCTTTTTAAATATATATATATATATATTGAATGTTCTACAGATAACTATAACCAATTTCATTAATCATATTTTCTCTCCTTCGCCTCCCGGCTTCCTAAACTCGTAAAGGGACATTTTGGCCTTCATAATCTCCTAAATTCAAAAGTAGTTGTGCTAAGCATTTTTTCGAGGCAGCATCATCTCTAAGAACAAGATGAAATGTTCCATCTTTTAAAGATTCAGGTAGACATTGTCTTAAAGCCTTTCTGGCATCAGTATTATCACTGAGTCTGAGGTAGCATCTGACAACGTGCTTTAATAACCTCGATGTCTGCTGGCTGACGAGCTGGTCCACCATTACTTTCAATACAGATGCAACTGCAGCAAATCTTTCGTAAGTTTGACAAACATATGCTAATCCGGCATCATCAACTAAGATTTTCTGCACAATGAAAATGGCAACTGTTTTAGATAATTCCGAAGACGATTCCATTATTCTTAAACATAGAGGTATTATTTCAGTTGTTAATAAAAATGAAATAACTTCTGGAGTATCATTTTTCACGAGTGCACCAATGACACCTAAACTAGTCAATCTTAAATATTCAAACGGACGCTGTTTGGAATTTGTGTTTAAAAAGGGATATAAAAATAAGGGAATATGAGCATTTAAAAATAAATTTCTAGTTTCTGGATGTGCAGCTACACATTGTAACAATGCCAATGCGTTGCACACACGGTTCGATGCGACGGATGACAAGTTTGGAGGTGATAATAATGGATATACCGAAATGATCTCGTCTAATAATGAAGTCATAACTCCGAACGAGTTCCATAGCACTAAGGGTAAATCATCATATTGTTCTCTTTTTTTCCCCAACTCCAACAACGCTTGTTCACGATTCGGACCATAACTTAATTCAATTATCCATTGATATACTTTTTCATCGTCAAGTGCCCTGGACCCACCTACTGATTGTGATGGTGTATTTTGTCTTTGTTGAATTATTGGCGCTTGATTAAAATTTGAGAATTGATTAATTTTATTTAGATTAAATCCCGTATCTTGTGGTTGTTGTGATAAGTTCCTTGAATTTGAATCAATATATACTGGACGTTGTTGATACATTTTTTTTTTGTTTTTTGGCGCTTAATTGTGTTTTAATATATTGCCTTTTTTTTTTAAAAAGGGTTTTACTATGTCCAGCTTCTCTATTTTTTTTGTGTTAATGCTATATCTGTTTTTTTTTTTGTTGTGGTGGTGGGTGGGGAGGGTAAATTTGGTTTTAGGTTACCCGCCATCTTATATATATATATATATACAGTTCTCTTTCCGGTAACATAGCCACGTGATGATCATATTACTATTACTGGTTATGATACCCTCGGGATTTGTTTTTAATCTCTAACCAAATTATTAATATATCAACCCAGATATTATCGAATCATAGAGTTAAGTTCTTCTAAAATGTATAAATTATAAGTAATGACGTACAACGCGCAAAGTATAAATAATAATAAACAAGAAAAATCAACTCAGCCTCTCAGTGTAGAAACGTTATATATTGCCCTAAACTAGTCAACTCTGCTTATTAAAAAACCAAATGTAAAAATATAATTAAAAAATATGTGCCGAATTAGGAAAGTGCAGTGTTCCCAAAACGGGAAGGCGCATTTTTGCATAAACAGCTATTTTAAATATAAAAACACGTGTTATTATGACAGAGATTATATTTTTTTCCCAAATTCCTAAAATTTCCCTCTTTGTATATAAATAGAAGACAATTTCCGCCACCCTTCCCTTAAATCTTTTTTTTTTCTTTCCTCTCTTTAATTAACAAAATTTTAATACAATTTATAAATAATGTCTGAAACTCAACATAAATTAGAAGAATCTACTCAACAAGCTGAAAACAGAGCTGAAGAAATTGGTAACGGTGTTGAACATGAAGCTGAAGAAGCTAAACAACACGTAGCAAACGCTGCTGAAGATGCTACTAAAAAGATTGATGCATCAAAAGATCAAGCAACCAAAAAAGTTGATGAAATAAAGAAGGATGACAAGAAATCGTTCTTTAAGAAATTCACTGCTAAATTAAAATCAATTGCTTCTGCTGTTAATTAAAAGGTTAAAAAATTAAACATTCAAATACTTTTTATGGGATCGAACTATGGCTTTTGTTTTTTAAATTCTTTAATAACTAATAACTGAAGTTTTAAGTGTAGAGCCGAGTAGAAATTCCTTTTCTCTTTATCCAAAAGTGTTTCCCCTGTTTAGTAAAAAAAAAAATCTATTTATAAAATGATACGATAGAGGCAGTGATGTGTTTATGCACGGCCAACTGCACAACAAGAGCTAACAGTTGACAAGTTTTTAACATGTTTTTAACATGTTTTTAACAACAAGTCATAACATATTTTAACAAGTCACAAGTTAACTAGTCGAGTGGCTACGTGTACTAGTTTACAACTACGTTTATTGTAATGTATGCTAATTGTTTTCCCTTTGAATGTACGGAGCACGCGATGAGTATGCACTACCTTTTCACACATTTTTCTAAGCCTTACCAAGAGAAACATTTTTTTTTTTCATAATAATAATAATAATAGAGGCTATACATATAATGTTTTTTTTTGGCGGGAATGAGACTGTGTATTATAGTTTTTCTATTTGTTCAACTCTTTTGGCATCTATTCTGTTTTGCCCATTGGATTTTTAAATTTAAATATATATTCGCTGGGGCTAAACCTATATTTCCTATTGTACCTGTTTCACAAAGCTATTGTGATGTCATTAGTCGTGTGAGAAACGTTGGTTACAA
Source organism: Wickerhamomyces silvicola (assembly GCA_030570795.1). Classification (NCBI taxonomy): domain Eukaryota; kingdom Fungi; phylum Ascomycota; class Saccharomycetes; order Phaffomycetales; family Wickerhamomycetaceae; genus Wickerhamomyces; species Wickerhamomyces silvicola. The sequence continues at coordinate 160,175 of JAJLWN010000016.1, read as the reverse complement.
GATGAAGGGGAATTGGTACAGAGATAAAACAAATAACAATAAATAAACAATTAATAAACAATAACAAAGATAAACAATAACAAAGTCACAACAAAGTCACAACAAAGTCACAACAAAACAAGAGAACATTTGATTGCTATTAAACATCAAAACGTCACTTCCGGTAACACTTTCACGTGACTCCACGTGACGTATCAAAAACATAAAATGTATGAAATACAATGTTCCAATGAAGAAAAAAAAAAAGCTAGATTAATTTCATTATAGTTTATATTAGTATTTATATAATAGGGTCCATTTTTTCATTATAGACTTTATTTTAACAACTATCAAGTGAATTTCTTCAATTTAATAATCACTAAGATATTACCGGATTTCATTTTACTTACTAAAATTTTTATCGTTCCGCAAAAACGAAAAGAAGGAAAAAAAAAAAAAAAAAAATTGAAACCCCCCTTGAAAACACAATTAATTAATTTATATTTTAAATTACTTTACTCAAAAGTTATTTAATAATCTCTTTTCCCATTTAGAAAAATTTAATTTTTTCCAATTTTAAGCGCGCTTGGTGTGGTCTTTTTGCCTAATATCAGCCCAGAATATACATTTTTTTATCACAAACAGTGGGTGCTTTTTTGGGGGAGGGCGGCACCATTAATAAAAAAAAAAATTTTTCTTTGTTGTTGTTAATTATTAGTTATGACAGATTCAAATACAAATATGGATCTAAGAGTTGGTAGAAAATTTCGTATTGGGCGTAAGATTGGTAGTGGGTCTTTTGGTGATATTTATCTTGGTACGAATATTATAAGTGGTGAACTGGTTGCCATTAAGTTGGAGAGTGTTGCAGCAAGACATCCACAATTAGAGTATGAGGCTAGAGTTTATAAGGCATTAAGTGGTGGAGTTGGTATCCCCTTTTTAAGATGGTATGGAACGGAGTGTGATTATAACGCAATGGTTATTGATCTTTTGGGTCCATCATTAGAAGATTTATTCAACTATTGTAATCGGAAATTTAGTTATAAGACGGTTTTATTATTAGCCGATCAGCTATTATGTCGTATTGAATATATCCATGCAAGATGTTTTATTCATCGAGATATCAAACCTGATAATTTCTTGATGGGGATTGGGAAAAGAGGGTCTCAAGTAAATGTCATTGATTTTGGTTTAGCCAAAAAATTTAGAGATCCAAGATCTCATTTGCATATTCCATATAGAGAAAATAAGAATTTAACTGGTACTGCAAGATATGCAAGTATAAATACTCATCTTGGGATTGAACAATCAAGAAGGGATGATTTAGAAAGTTTAGGATATGTCTTGATATATTTTTGCAGAGGTTCATTACCATGGCAAGGTTTAAAAGCTGCAACAAAAAGACAGAAATATGATCGTATAATGGAGAAAAAAATGTCAACACCTGCAGAAATTTTAGGACGAGGTTTACCAATTGAATTTGTTCATTATTTGAATTATACTAGATCATTAAGATTTGAAGATAAGCCAGATTATATGTATTTAAGAAGATTATTTAGAGATTTATTTTTAAGAGAAGGTTATAAATATGATTATATTTTTGATTGGGCTTTACAAAAGCAAAAACTAGCTCAAAAGGATAAAAAAGTTGAAGAAAAGGAGAAGGAAGAAACTCCACAACCAATACAAGACCCTAAAATATTATCAAATCAATCATCACAAGCTCCTGCATTAAATCCAGCACAAGAACAATGGCAACAAAATCCTAAAGCAATAATAAATAATTGGAATTTAGAAGTTAATAAAAATTTATTATATACAAAACCAGTTTCTCAATCAATTCCAAAAGAGGAAAATAATAATGTTGCAACAGGGAATCCACATTGGCTTTAATAAATGGAAAAAGTGTATTTTCATTATAAAAAGATGTAGATTTTTTATAAGAATCTAATGTGGGGGGGCCGGGGGGTGCCCACTGAACCTTCTGATTCGATTGAGGTTGGTGTTAAAAGTTAATAAGATTGAAATTGTCAACCATGGCCTTATCCTGTTGCTTATGTTGAATTCAATTGCATAAATGATGTTAATAATCTTGGATATGATCCTGAATTAGCAGATGCCAAATGGTTTGATATTAATCAAGCTAAAAGTGTTATAAATGGTGGAGATTCTGATTTCCATTAAATGCAATTGCATATCATTTGATTGATCATGTTATTAAGAAATTTGATAAATGAAATACTACAACTATAAATATAAAAGAAAAAATTTTACATTTATCTACCAGTTATCAAATCCTAGTTTCTTACCAAACTCTGGACTAATAAATCTTTTTGGATTTTTAACACCAAAATCATTCAATTGATCCAACTCACCTTTCGTTAATGGAACTAAAATTGTAGCATCTTTGATTCTTTGAGCATTCGTTGATTTTGGAATAACAATTGTTCCTTGTTTAATATGATATGATGATAAAATAGCATTTGGAGTCACATCATATTTCTTAGCCAACTCTTTAACAATTGGAATCTCGACATTTGGAGCACCATTAGAGCCAGCTGGCGAATAAGCAGTAACTAGAACACCATTCTCATTATCAAATTTAACAACATCTAATTGTGGTAAATGAGGATGTAATTCAATTTGATTAACAACTGGTTTATGTTTAGCAACTTTTAATAAATTCGATAAAAATCCAATTGAATAATTAGAAACACCAATATTCTTAACCTTTTCAGGATGTTCTTCATATAATTTTTCAATCTTTTGATAACTTTCAACATAATCGTAGCTAAAATCATGATCATTATGATTAAGCGAGGCTTCTAAATCAATTTTACCATTAGAATCAAGAACTGGTTTTTTTTGAACTGGCCAATGTTGTAATAATAAATCAACGTAATCAAGTTGTAATTTCTTTAAAGAATCATTTAATGAATATTCAGGATCAAAAGATAATTCAGGTGCAACTTTTGTAGTAATAAATAATTCTTCTCTTTTAACAACACCTTCTTCAAAAAGTTCTTTTAAAGCTTCGCCAATTACTGCTTCGGTTTTATAACCCCAAGCACCATCAATATGTCTATAACCTGCTTTCACTGCAACTTTAACAGCTTCTTTTGTTGCTGGAATTTTATCACCATGATTAGCAGTACCTAATCCCAAAGCTGGTACTTTATTACCATTATGGAATGTGAAGTAGACTTTTGTAGCGTTTTCTAGAGACATTGGAGACTTTGCAAAATAACTAATGGATTTAATAACTAGTTGGCTAAAGTTGCTAACAAATCTGGGGAATTATCCTGCTTTTATATTGTGGAGGTTAACGTCGCTTCAATGTGCCGAATTAGGTAATTACCTATTGTCTACAACATTTGCAATTATTTACAATATTTGCATAATTAATTTGTTAAAAAGCTAGCTAGAATTATAAAGTCAATACCTCTTGAATAAATCTGTTGGAATCAACTTCTTGTTTGTATTTATTCATAATCTCTTTCAACTTATCAACACTTTCACTACTTGAAAGATTATCTACATCAACTTGTTCCTTCCAATTTTTTAAAATCTTCTTTAATAACTCATAACCTTGGGAAATTTCCTCATTAGAACACCTACTCCGTTTATCTGCAACATATGGATCATCATTATTATCATTAAATTCTTCAAGCTCTGCAGCTTTTCTCTTAGCCATTGATATGATCTTTTGTGGGAATTTAACGACTTCTGCAACATGAATACCAAATGATTGATCAGATATACCTTCTTCAACTTTATATAATAATGTAATATCTTGAGATGTGTTCAAACTATTCTCGACATGTGCAACAACATGATAATTCTTAACAGTTGATATTTTTTCAGATAATTTGGTTAATTCATGAAAATGAGTTGCAAATACTGTGTAACAATGTAAGTTACTGGCTATGAATTCAGATATTGCCCATGCTAATCCGAATCCATCATATGTACTCGTACCTCTACCTAGTTCGTCAATTATTATCAATGAGTTTGATGTTGCAGTTTTTAAAATCGACGCAGTTTCAAGCATTTCAACCATAAATGTTGACACACCTTTCAATTGTGAATCTCCTGCTCCAACTCTTGCTAAGATTGCATCAAAGACACTTAGTTCTGCCTCTGTAGCTGGTACAAAACATCCGATTTGTGATAATAGTGCTATAGTACCTAATTGTCTAATATATGTTGATTTACCTCCCATATTTGGTCCAGTTATAATTAAAAATTCAGTCTCATTTTTAATTAATTCAACATCATTAGAAATAAATGTAACTTCATCTTGAACTTCAACACATGGATGTCTTGCCTCTTTTAATATAGTACGACCGTTAGGATCATTTAATCCATATATTTTAGGTCTAACATATGGAATTGGTGCATATGCGGAAACATGTGCAAATGAAACAATAACATCAAGATTTGATAAAACTAATGATAGTTTTTCTAGTACTGATGAATATGTTGAAGTAATGGATATAATTTCTTTAACTAATGATGATTGTTGTCTATTATACTTTTGTTGAATTTCAAAACTTTCTGAACTACTTTCTCTTAATTCACTAGTTGTAAAGAAAACACCAGCCTTAACTGTTTGTAATTCAATATATTTTTTATGCCCTCTAATTGAACGTTCTTCATTACGTGTTAATCTCATACACCAACCATGAGTTTGATGTAACTCTAATTTCAGTTTCTTATCTGCATCCAAGTTCAATTCTTCTGCAACATCTTGATGAATACTTCTAATTCTTCTTTCAATCTCATCTAATTTTGATCTATATTCCAATAACTGTTCATCATAATCTGGCTTTATAACAAATTCATGACGATCTAAACTTTCTAGATCAACTGTTGTTTCAACCAACTCTTGAAGTTTTAATAATGGTGTAAAATGTTCCTTTAATGGATTAATCCAAGTTGATTCAATTAATAGCTTTATCTCTTCATCATCTTGAACTTCTTCCAATTTGTTCTCTAAAGTTTCAATAATATCTGGGACTTTAATTAGAAATTGATAGATTCGAACAACATCTTCAAGATTTGCTGACTTTGATTTATGTAATTTCTTGTTTAATTTTCTTATATCTGGAATTGAATTTAATAATTCATCATGTAATGAGCTTCTTAATTGTGTGTCATTGATTAATAGTTCAACTAATTCATGACGTGCATTGATCTCATTGATATCTATCAAGGGTTGTTTTAGCCATTGATGTAATAATCTAACACCACCAACACTTTTACAATGATTTAATAAATCAAATAAGTTCGAATTTTTCGATCCATTAGTATTCTTAGAATTTGGAAATAAATTTAGAGCCTTCACAGCAGCAGAATCTAACTTCATAAAATTATTTAATCCATGAGTTTTTAGTTGGAAATTTCCAAAATTTGAGTTATCAGATAATAACCCTAAATAAGTTAATGTTGCAGCTGCTGCACTTAGCCCAATAGTTGATGTTGAGATATCACCAATCGATAAGGCTAATTCATCACCGACTAATCTCGTTAAATCTTGTTCGATATCTTTACTATTAAAATCACTTGATTTAACTTCTGTAACAACAGCACCACAACGATCAATAACTCCAATCAATTTTGTATAATCAGGATCTTCAGTTGAAGAAGGTGTCTGAATCAAGACCTCTTTAGCATCGGTTTGAATTAAAAGACTCTCAAGATTTGAGTATAATTCGTTATCTATAAACTCTGAAACTCCAATCTCTTTAGAATTAGTATCAATAAAGCAAAATCCAACAGTTTTAGTATCAGCCTTAGCTGAAATTTTCAGTGCAACTACAACTAATGCACTTTCAATATTAGAGCTATTCAATAACTCTTCAACATTCTCAATATTACCAGGACTTGCAAACTTGATTAATTCCCAATTCTTATCATAAATTTCCACTTTTAAACCTTTCTCAAAAAGAACTTGTTGTAATAGGTTCGACAGCAAGGCAGGCGACAACGTGACATATGAAACACCATTCGCTTCCTTGATAACAGAAGTTGTTCTATAAATCAAATCAGCAACAAATTTAGCATCTTCCGATAAAACAGTATAATAATCACCTTTATCAACAATTCTCAACGTATTTTCTTGACGACTTGGTAAGTTTTGGAATTTCCTATAAAAAGATCTTTCATCTGTCGTATCAGAGAATTTCAATTCAGGTCTCGTACTACTCATTATGTCTTATTATCTATAACGTTATAATAGTAAGAAACACGTCTATAAAATGAAAACGCGAGAAAATTAATAAATCCGAGGACGTGTTTGAGCAAAAATATCACGTGACTAAATTATCCGAGGTTGTGTATGTATCATGGTTACGAACGCTGTTTTATGACTAAGCATAATACACAAAATAGTAAAACTTATTAAACATCTTTAATATTAATTAGTATTGAGAGCTCTCTTGGAACAGAAAAGGCTTTCTAGATGTAGTGATTTATTGATATTGAGTTTCCAATAAGAAGCTTTAGATCGTTGATTTTTGTGAATGTGATATGCGAATTTCTTTAATATCTCTGCATTTGGTGGTTTCAATAATTTTTATCAAACCCAATTTCATTTAGTATGTACAGGTATAGGTATAGAGCTATATAGACAATAGTAATATTACCCTTCGTTTTGGGATGCTAATTAGGACTTTGTGTCATGAGCATGTTTTTGTACCACGAATATTACACAAAGTTAACTGATTGTGCAAAAACTTATAAAACTTATTCCTCAACAATATGAAATATATTACAAAATAGAATTCATCTCAATATAGTTGGCCACTTATTCCGAGAATTGCGTTATTTTGTTTATTTTACTCAAATTCTTTAAGATATGTTATGACTCCACATCGATTAATTCAGAAATTATAGCTTTTGTTGAGAACCGGTTTTCCTCATAAATCTGAATACATATAAAATGTTTTTTTCTTGTCGAAATCGAATGCATAATCCAAGAAAAGATCAAAGAGCTTAGAGTACCCATCTATGGGATCTCAATGGTTGTTGATTCACTTATCTATTAATATCGTGGTCTTATTTGGACTTATCAATCAACTTTTCGAAGACAAATATTTAAGGCTGATATTTAATATAGAGTAATTCTCGCACTTAACGGTCCTCTCATGACTTAAAGGTTCCAATTTCAATGAGATATGGCCATTAGAATCTCTGGAACTAAGACACAAAAGCGTTATGAGACCTCATTCCAAAATTTGTTTAAGAATATCCGAGGGTAGATAACCGACTATAATTTTGTCATGTGACTAATCACGTGAAATATTTCCTTTATTGATAAAATACTCTATACGATTCTTTTAAACTTGAAATCTTTATAACTTAAACAAATATGAGTCTATAGGTTATATATTGATATTTTCAAAGTAGTTCGCATCAGCAAATATTATGATATTTTCAAATAAAAAATTGCTGCACTAATTAATACTGTTATAGCATCTCACATTTTAGTTGAAATTTAAAAGGTATACCCTTCAGATTTCAGAATATTTATTCAGATTTAATGTATGTGGTAGAAGTGAGTTCAATGAATGTAATTAGGGGTCTAACTTAACCTCAAAGGCAAATAACAATGAATATACAATACATTTAGTTAAATATAGTGTGTCTCTTACCAAAATAAAGCACTATACAAACTAGTGATAGTTTAGAATGCTAATAGCTCTTTAATGGCTGTTTAGACTTTGCTCGTATTAATATATTTCAGATATGTCATCCTAAAGAGTAAATTTGTTCTTTTCCCTTTTCTCCAAGACTTCAATATTTGTTCCATACAGAAAGCTTGTAACTGAGTTCTTGTAACTGAGTTTTTGTAACTATGAGTCAAATTTTTATTGATTGATACTAGCATTATTGTCTAATACAAGGGTATTAGCAACTCAACGTCACCGGATGTCTAAACTTTTGTCTATATCAAACCAGCTACAGAATGTAAGCTTTATCGCAACCAGAATCAACCAAAGTCAAGATGTAACCAATGGCCTAGCTTTTATTCTAGGACCTAAAGTAATATCTAGTTGTGGTCTAGTTTAAGTGTCTCGTTTTCGTAAACAGCTCATTAACCCCAATGGATACTTTACCAAGTTAAGAATCTACTGATATCTTGTGTTTAAAACAAAGAGTCAGTTAAAGGTTACTACAATATCTAAGTGTAAAAGAAAATTATCTTAAGACTTGAAATATATAAAGTCATAAGTCGGATAAAGTTGAAAATTAATTACCCTTTGATAACCAAGAAGAGACAAACTGCAGAAGTATTGAAAACTTGTGAAATAAAATATTCAAATCATTGGGAAAGAAATGACTTAAAAAGAATTGAAAGCATTAAGTGAATACTCTTCACCTGAAATTAAAAGAAAGCCAACAAAGCTAATAAAGAAGTTAACCATTCAAAGCTCAAAGTGGAGCCTGCACCTTCAAATTGTGTTGAGATAGCTGGTACAGTAGAACTAACAGGAGAAACACTTGTGACTTGTTGCAGTGAAACAGATGTAGAACTAGTTTCACCAGAAGATGTACCAGTAGAAACACTGCCCTTAGTTAAAGTAGTGGTATAAACAGTGACCTCTTCTGCAACAGTCGATATAATTGCAGAAACACTACTAACTGTAGAAACGCTACCATAAGGTAGAGTGGTAGTATAAACCACAGTTATCTCTGAACCAGTTTTTGCAACTGATGAAGTTCCAGTTGAAGTAATTGTTTGAACATTTGTACCAGATGATTTACCACTAGCATTTGTATTTGTTACACTTGAGCCAGCTGCAGCACTGGTGGTTACAGAGACTGTTTTAGTCTCTGTTGTAACGTGACCGTTCTCAGTAACCGTTGACACTTTAACTTCAGAGGTTTTACTTTCTGTAACTATAGAACCTTTGGAATTAGTTGTGACAACATAGGTAATTACTTCAGTCTTAGTTTCGCCTCCACTCGTGTAGACTGATGTTTTACATGGAACAGTTACTGTTAGAGTTTCAACATGTCCAATAGTGTCAGTGATAGTAGTGACAACTTCTGTTGCTGTAGTTCCTGAAGTGAGGGAACTTGAACTTGTCAAAGAAGTGGAAGAAATAGATGTAAGTGACGAAGATTTGTTGAAGCTGGCAGATGATGATGAGCCTGTCAATGGTGCAGATGAAGTAACGGATGACCCAGACTGAGAAGTTGATGAAGAAACAGCTGAAGATGAGCCAAAGCCAGCAGCATTTTGCTTAATTGTAGCATCTAAATTCCATGTCTTAATAGCTCTTTTGATTAATCTCTTACCGTCTGGAGTTGTAACAGTAAGGATCACACCATGAGAATATGGAGCAGGTGCTAAAGCTTGTGCCAAAACGTAGACTGTAAATGCTGAATTAAAATCAATCGAAGTATCAAAAGTAAGCTGATAGGCATCTCCATCAAAAATAACTGAGGTGTTATCGGTAACGTTTTGACCACCGACCCAGGATTCCAGACGAATAATATCATAAGAGCTTGAAGATTCACCAGCTAATTCAACCGTGGTCCATGGACCAACGTTTCCAGGAACGAATATTTTCCAAAGTGGTTCGCCATTTGTAATACCCCCACTAATATATGGAGTTTGGATTGAGGATGAAGATACTGTTGATGATACCGTTGACGATACTGTTGATGGTGCTAATGATCCAGTTGATGATGATGATGATAATGAAGTTCCAATTGATGATGCTGTCTCTGACACACTGAAAGAGGACGAGCTATTCAAATATGGTGTAGTCAATGAGGATGGCAAAACTCCTGAACTGATTGAAGAAATTCCTGAAGTTAATCCTGATGAAGCCACCGAAGAAGAGGCTTCAGAGGATGATGAAATCTCTGAAGAAACAGATGAGCTTTCCAATGAAGAAGATTCTCCAGAAGAGGATGAAGCTACCTCTGATGAAGATGATGCTACCTCTGATGAAGATGATTCTCCAGAAGAGGATGAAGCTACCTCTGATGAAGATGATGCTACCTCTGATGAAGAAGATTCTCCAGAAGAGGATGAAGCTACCTCTGATGAAGATGATGCTACCTCTGATGAAGAAGATGCTACCTCTGATGAAGAAGATTCTCCAGAAGAGGATGAAGCTACCTCTGATGAAGATGATGCTACCTCTGATGAAGACGATGCTACCTCTGAAGAAGATAATGCTGATGATGACACAGCTGATGATGAAGAGACAGATAAAGAAACAGCATATGATAAATCATAAGTGAGCACATTACCAGCCTCAAGAGTGATTGCCAAAGTAACACTTAAGAGGGATGGGTCTATTGTTGCATCGGTAGCAAAAATCAAAAGAGCAAATACTGATGTAGTTGGGATACTTTGATTATAGAAGAATTGCAAGTCGTCTCCATTAAATTCAACTGTAGATTCATCACTAACATCTTCTCTATCAACAAATACTCTTGCTGATGTGAATATTGCACTTGAATCTTCTTTAGTACCAGTAATCTCAACTTGAGTCCATGGACCTAATGAGCCTGGAATATAGAGGTCCCAAACTGGTTCACCATCGTCAAGACGACCAGTAAAAATTGGTTGATAGGTAGCTGATGCTACACTAGAGGAAGACTCTGAGAAGGAGGACTCTCCTGAAGATAAAGAGGCTGATAAAGGAACAGCGTATGATAAATCATAAGTGAGAACATTACCAGCCTCAAGAGTGATTGCCAAAGTAACACTTAAGAGGGATGGATCTATTGTCGCATCGACAGCAAAAATTGAAATAGATAATACTGAGGTAGTTAGAATACTTTGATTGTAAAAGATTTGCAAATCATCTCCATTAACATCAACTGTGGATTGATCACTAACATCTTCTGTATCAACATATACTCTTGCTGATGTGAATATTTCATTTGAATCTTCTTTAACACCAGTAATCTCAACTTGAGTCCATGGACCTAATGAGCCTGGAATATAGAGGTCCCAAACTGGTTGACCATCTTCATAACTACCAGTGAAGGTTGGTTGGCCGGTAGCTGATGCTACACTAGAAGAGAACTCGATTGAAGATGAAAAATCTTGTGAAACAGATGGAGCGAGAGATGATGATGGTTCTAAAGAAGAAGAAACTCCAATATCACTCGAAATGACTGGCGAAACAATTTGACCAAAAATACTCTGTATTTCAACGGCCAATATAGCAAATGGTAATAAACTAGGAAATATCATATTTTAGAAACTTTCTTTGAATCAAAACAAGCTCTTTTGAAAGATTTCCTTTTAGCGAAAGACTGGATGAATTCAAATATAGGATATACTCATATATATATACCAAATAATACTAGTATAAACCATTAGAGAGCCTATTTGCGAAGCATCGTATACACACGTTAGAATCATGCACTCGTGTACCTTAAAAATGCAGGTTATCGTGTTGATTCCCACGAGATGAACTTGTTCATATGTCACAAATCGCTTGGACGAGTGCAAAAACAGTCAAGTTGAATGTAGTGTTATTCTGTGGTTGTCCAACTTAAAAGTTGCCAAACTCATTAGAAGTGTTGAGAAGTTGTGGAACGCATGCAAGACAATTTCCTAATCCATCTATGCAACATAAGCAGGATTGATCGACAATAAAGGGAAAACGAAGTCAAGTACTCGGGAATCAGGGGAACAAATGCATGGATGCATCTGCATCCCAAAATAGTTCAATTACTGGTACCTCAATAACCTTCGTGATGTATTAACACAGGTATGATGAATCGTATGACCGTTGGTGAAAGTTCCATTAGGTGAATATTTCGTTCAAAGCAAAACAACCCATGGGGACCACAACTAAACAATCAAACCAGCAGACTTAACGGACAGCATTTGTAACCTTTTTTTCAGTGTTCTTATTTTTTTTCTTTTATTTAGGAAATTGTAGAAGGAACTGTTTTTTTGGTCAACAGGGCCTTGACGATCTGCGTTGAAGCACACAACACTTCATGTATAAAATTGACACAGCAAATGCATATACCCCTTTACGGTAATGAGCGAGATGGTAGTGAACCAAAATACATGAATCTTTTTATAACCAAGCAGCTTTATTTTTTTTTTTTTTTTACAAAGTAAACCTATATTCAGTCTAAAAATGCAACCCTATGTAAATTTATGATTGTTCTTTTCGATTTTAGTCTAATATCTCATCAATATCAGAACCATCATCTTCACTTCTGTTATATAAGAAAAACTGTACAAATATAATAAAGTCGAGTGATAATGTACCAATAGAGCCTGCTAACCAACTTGATTGAACTAATAAGAAGTAAGGATCAAAGCTTATTGATAGGATGGAAATCACGTAAGTTAAGTTTCCAAGACATGCACAAAGGAAAAATAAAAATGATATACCTTCGCATGATTTTCTCTTATAGTTTAGTAAAATCTGTGGCATTCTTGAACCCAAGTATAATATTGCAGATAACCAGCCAAAGAATTGAGCTAGTGGGTCAAATGATAAATCTGGTTCATGTGAATTATCATCAGGATTATATGAGACATACCAGCCGACAATACCCGACAGTATAACCAAGATGATTAATAAACTTTCAAAAACGGATTGATGCTTTTTATGATGTTTTGGTTGAGATTGAGATGGTGTGTAATTATTCTCGGAGTCAGTATCGCCTAATAAGTCATGGTTTAATTCATCAAAAATATTTTCAGATAGAGGGTTAGCAGGACTTAGATGAACAGGATCAACTTGTGATCCATCACCATATTGGAAAATTTGACCTAATAAAATCAAATCTGCAGCTGTGTAATAAATGGCTAATATGATCATCGTTGGTAAGACGTGTTGTAACACAGCCCCCAAAACATTAAAAACGTCACCTAGTAACCATAAAACAACAAATAATAATGATAAACCTTCAGAGCTCTTTCTCACGTAATTTTCATATATTTGAGGAACAAACACTATAATCCAAAATGAAATAGATATGGATCCTGTTATCCCACTGATAGCCTTATTATCTAATACCACATGAGATGCTTCGTTAGCAATCTGACTCATTTCTGTTTTCTTTATATAATTTTCTTCGAGAAAGATGAGGCCTTCTTGACGTTTTTTTTTTCGGTGCACACTAAAAGCGAGGAAAGAGGAATCATTACTTCACATAAGAGAGTAAAATCAAAATATCCACAACTATCAAACAATGTCACCTTTAATAGTTGCTCATAGAGGGTATGTTCCAATGGGGGGGAGAGGTCTTGATGGAATAGTTCACTAATATTTTTATGAAAGTTATAAAGCGAAGTTTCCGGAAAATACACTTGCTGCGTTCCAAGGGGCTGTTGATGTCAATGTTGATATGGTGGAAACTGGTAAGTTATAAGGGTTTTTTTTAAGTGTTTGATGAAAGTATTAACAAATTTTAGATCTTCATGTTACAAAAGATGGTGTTATAGTTATAAACCATGTAAGTTTTTTGTTCTGGTTTGGAGAGAGTATTTTCGTTTACTAATAGCGTAGGATCCATCAACAGGTCGAGTTTATGATAGGGATGTGGTAATATCTGAAAGCAATCTTGAAGACTTAAAACGGTTGGTTAATAAGAAGGATGCAAGCCAAAAGATATTGACGCTGGTTGAGTTTCTTGAATGGTTTATAAATCAAGATATCAAAGTTATGCTGGATATAAAGGCAAGCAATAATGTTATTATACTTGTCAAGATAGTTAGAGATTTATTAGAGGTTCGAAATGATATTAGTTTTTGGTACAACAGGGTTATATTTGGACTCTGGAGATTAGATTTTTATAGATTTGGAGTTGAAACTAGTGTATTACAAAATTTTGAGATTATCAATATAACAATCTCACCAACTATTGCACAGACGTTTATTAGATATTCACAAACGTTACCAGCAAGATTCCAATTAAATGCAGTGTCATTATTAAACATATCAACTCTAACACCTGAATTTAAGCAAATTAGAAACGAAATACGTGATAATAACATCAACTTATACTTATGGACTTCAAATACAAATGATGATTATCTTCAAGGACTAAACTGGCAAGCCTATGGATTAATTACTGATAGACCCGAAGATATTCGGGGTTATACTGACACACAAGATTATCAAATCCCATCAATTTTCACTCTAAAGGGATTAAAATTAAACTTACGATATTCTTTATTTAGAGTATTTGAATTCTTAGTCCTAAACAATCTTTTATCATTTAAACTATTACAGATTTTAGTTATTAAAATAGCTAGAGTTGTTGTTAATCAATAAATATATGTCAAACGGTACCTGCGTAGTGCGTGTGGAAGGGGAAAAAATTAAGGGTCTTTGTGGGAACTGTTCCCAATTTTACGCAGTATGAGTCCCTCCTAGCCGCCCGCACGGCCCCCTAACAGCCCACACAACAACTCCGCTAAGTCTTTAAAAATAACATCTCATTGGGAAACTTGTGTGTGGGGGAACTCGCGTAAATATGAGCACACTAAAAAGAATTCCCACCAACCCACTAAAAAACCTGTGTTTTATATAAAATTCCTAAATAAAAAAGATAACAATTAATCTTTAAAGCGCTTAATAAAAGGGGGAAAAAGCCGCCAGGTAAAAGGGAATTGTATATAATGATTAAAGTAGGTTAAAAAATTTTAAGATGGTTAATGTGTGGTATTTTCTACTAACCCAGGATTTTAGGGCTTGAGAAAATCTTTAAAGGAGAAGAAATCAAGTTATTCTTCAATCTCATCGCCATTAGATGAGCGGAAAACATCAATCTCATCAGTTAGTGATATTCAAATAAATAACAATAACATATTACAATCTCCTAAGAAGGTGATAAGGGCGCTTTATGATTATAGACCACAGGGACCTGGAGAATTAGAATTTAATAAGGGAGATTTTTTCCATGTCATTGGTAATGAAAATGATTCAGAATGGTACGAAGCTTGTAATCCTTCTAAAAATTCAAGAGGAATGGTTCCAGTACCATATTTTGAAGTTTTTGGTAAAACGCGGCCAGTTCATTCATCTTCACCTTCAAGTAAAAAGCTATCTACAGATTCATTCGCGTCACCATCATTTAGATCTTCTAGATCATCGACATCATCAAATACTTTATATGCAATAGTATTGTATGATTTTAAAGCGGAAAGACCTGATGAGTTAGATGTTACTGTTGGAGAAAGCATTATACTTTGTGCACATCATAACTATGAATGGTTTATTGCCAAACCAATAGATCGATTAGGTGGGCCAGGGTTAGTACCAGTTAGTTATGTTTCAATAATAAACGTTACAAGTGGGAATTCTACAGGAAATGATGTTATTGATGATATCAATAATGCAAATTTACCAACAGTTGATGATTGGAAAAATAAAAATGCTAAATATAAGGCAAGTTCAATTCCATTAGGCAATGTTGAAGAAGATGAGGCAAAATTAGAGTTTAGAAATTCAAGAGCAACAAGTCAACCCACTACAAGACATTCTTCAAACAATAAGGATGATTTAATTGATGATGATTCAACTCCATTTATAATAGACGCAACCGTTGATTCATTTCATGTTGATAAAGGTAGATATTGGTTTCATGTTAAAACAGAATTAAGCAATGGAGAACAAAGGTCATTATGTAGGTTTTACGAAGATTTTTATGACTTCCAAATTAAGTTATTGGAATTGTTCCCAAATGAAGCTGGTAGATCAAACGAACATAAAAGAATCTTACCTTTTATTCCCGGACCATTAACTTATGTCACTGATAAAATTACAAAAAAGAGACAAAATGATTTAAATAGTTATGTTAAAGAATTAATATCATTACCAAATCATATTTCACATTCAAATTTTGTTAAAACTTTATTTGAAATTAGACATGAATTAGATCATATTGAAGATAGTTATGAACATACAATTGTTAAAGAAGAATCAATGAAAACTTTAGATGCAAAAAATATACCAGTAAAGATAAAATTTTATTATAAGGATGATATATTTGCCTTATTACTTCCATCAAATATCAATCTTGATGAACTAAAACTAAAAGTTTCACGAAGAATTTATGATGATGGTTATCAAAAAGAGTTTAAGCTTTTTGTCAAAGATAATGAAGAAATTTTAACAGATGATGATGTTACAACGGTTTTAACAAATAAATTAAAAATACAAATTGAAGATGATTAATCTAGATCCATCATATCATCATCTGATGAATGATTATTATAATAACCACCATAAGTATTCAAATTTCGCGGTTTGATTTCTTCAGTCATGTCATCATCAACCATTTCATCATTTAATTGTACCATGAATTCATCAAGTTTATAAACGTTTAGATACCATTTTTCCCAATGGGTATAAATCAAATAATAGGGATTATAATATTTAATTAAAGACCAATTTTGTAAAATATCATAATCTTGAAGAATTTCATCATTCGATATAAATTTTTTTTTCCTAAAACCTTTACGAGATATTAATCTTTCAAGACTAAAATTCTTATCATAAGAACTTAATTCTTTTATTATTTTAGATGGGATTATTATATGATTTGGATCTGTCTGTTGTAAATCTAAAATATGTTTAGATGACTCTATTATATCTTGATCATCTTGATTTTGAAGTAAATATTCGTCGATATCTGGAATGTATTCTTTATATAAATCATTATGAACGTATGGTTTTATTTGATTATTCAATGAAAGAGACTCTAAATCTTTCAAGATTTTTTGTCTTTTGAGGTTGTATTGTCTTATATCATCTATTGAAGGTGAATAGCTTCTTTTGGACATATTAATAGTCTCTCTTTATGCTTCTCTCTAGGTTCCCTCAGATCCTTGTGCTTCGTTGTGCTTTCTGTGCTCCCTGGTGATCCCTTTCCTCTCTGTTTACTCTCTGGGTCAATGCTCTTCTCACCGTTTTTTGATCTTTCACTCTTACGGAAATTCTAGAAACTACGATGATTCCCTATGATCCCTTAAGTAATCAACTAAAAGATGATGAAGTATTAGAGGTGGAAGAATTACCAAAGGAATTGAATCAATTCATAATCAATTTCAATAAAGATTTAATACGGCCTAAATATTCCAAACCATTATCATTATCAGAAATTAGCCTCTTGTTTCAAGAGTTTTATGAATTGTTTACCAAAAAGGCAGAAATTTATGTTAAAGGTTCTATCAAGTATCAGAATGTTGAGTTAAAGGAATATAGTGTCGACCCAGATGATGAACGAATTGTTAAATTGGTTGAAATTGCTGAGTTTAAATTAACAAATCAACTATATGATAAATTATTTAATAAGTCAATTGAAGATAATTCTATTAATCAATTCATATTGGATAAGATTAAATTAATTAAAAAGATAAAAGATTTAGATTATGAACAATTATTAGATATAAAGGAAATTAATTTAAAATTACCAATATTAATTGATATATCAAAGAGTTTTAATGATTTACAGCTATTAACAACACCTTTAGAAAAATTAAATAAACTAAAATTGATTCATTCAAATTTAAATATCTTTTTGAAAGAACAATTGAACTCAAATATTAATGGTGATTATTTATTACCTTTGTTTATTTATTTAATTTTGATTAATCCTTCCAAGTGTGATTATTATTTAAATTTATCATATATTAGAAACTTTAGAAATAATAAATATCTTGTTGAGGAAAGTCTTTATTGTTTAACAAATTTTGAAGCTTCATTAATGTTTCTTCAATCTTTAGATTTAAATCAATTTGAATTCAATAAACTGACAAAGGATGAAGAATCAATTAAACAACAGAAGAATATTAAGATTGATACTTCAGGTTTCCTTTCAAATGCCATAGGTACTTCATTATCTGTTATGAGTAAGTTTAAAGATGATGATTATAATCCTTTTAAAAATATAGTTGATGTCATGAGATGGAGATCTCCAACTCCAATTGAAATTGAAAAACCTGAGAAATTAGATAAATTAGAGTCAAATTATCCTGTTGATTTAACTAAATTTAATAATAAGAAATTCCAAGATTTAACTATTAATGAATTGGAAGTTTTATTCAATGATTACAAAAAATTAACAAACTATTTAACCAATTAAACTGGTGGCCCTTTATTTAAGAAATCTAGAAAATCCATTTCATCACTATCATTATCAGAGTTAAATTTCTTTGTAGTTGCATTAGAATCCAATATAGAATCTAAACGATCAACATTTAAAAATTCTTCTGGATTCAATGATAAATTTTTGTTCTCAAGTTTAACTTCATTTATTTCAATTTCTGGTAGACCATATAATGGTAACCATTTAACATAATATCTCCACCGACTAATATTTTCACTTGGTGTAAATGGAGATCTTGAAGTTTTACTAAAAGTTAAATTCCATGGTGTTTCACGAATTATAAAGACTATTGTATCAACAATTCCATTCATTGGTGTAAATAATGCAACTAGCACCGTTATACCATAGTTATTACTTAATTTTAGTCTTAATGAATTTTGAATTAATGGGAAAATCCATAATAAGAAATAACTTAATGGATATAAAAATATGAATTTAATTTGTCTTGCAATAACTTTATACCTTGTTTGTAATTTTTGTGAATTATCCTGTTGAAGTTGTAAACTTATATCAATAACTTGTTCATTATTATCATTATTATATGAATTATTTTTTTCCATCTTATTTAATTGGTTAATAACATAGATATAAATAGTGGAATAAATAATCAATATTACAGCCATTATTGCATATCTTGGACCCCAACTTAATACTAATCTACACCATATGGGTCTTTCTGGTAAATAACACCAAATATCTAATTCTGCATAACCTATTCCATTAATAAATGCTAATGATGCTAGAATTATTGGTATTATGAAACTCAATATATATACATAGTTCCTTATGAAATATAATCCTCCTGTTTTTTGAGGACAAAAAACTGTTAATAATGTATGTATTGCAAATGATAATATAGCTAAATCACCACCTTCAATAGCTAAAGCAGTGAAAAATCCTAAAAAATTCCTAACTTTATGACCTATTGTACCAGGATTAGCATATGTTAATATGGGGAATATCATAATTGACAAAGCTTTAAAAAAATCAAATATTATAACGAATAAGATTAATTCATGTCTAAACTTTTTTCTTAATGGATGAATTGCAAATAGGAAATAAAACGTTAAAAGACATGCTAATAATGATATTGATGATATTGATATACAAATGATCCTTAACGCATTTAATTGAGATTCTGAATAGTGAAAGGTAGAGATAGATCTCTCCAAAGGCTCAACCATCGAGAGAGAAGAACTCTTTTTTTTTTTGGTTGGTGTTTTCAATTAAAATTTCACCTTAAATAGCGAGGAAATGAAAGAAAGTCACTTCTTTTCTTCGAGCAATAAAAACAAAACCAGTTGAAACTAACAGAATGAATGAAAGAATGAAAGATATACTTAACGAATGATATCAATCATAAACTTTCCAAAAAAAAAATGTCTCGAGAAAGAAATGATTAAATAAAAGTAAAATAAGCTTAATTTATAAATATGGGCATTAATCACGTGACTATATGATGGTTATGAAGCGCTGATGTTATTTGTGAAATTTCATCACGTGATTTTAGTTTATTTTGTCACGTGTTTGTCACGTGTTTGTCACGCATTTATCACGTGAATTAGATATAATCTCAAGTCTGTTGATACTTCTCAGGTCTAATTTTGATGAAATTGATTATTTTTATAGTTTTTTGGGTCTTATCATATTATTAGGTTGTCCTATATTTTTATATGTTTACCTAACTTAAAGCTTTTTGAAGATGATAGAGCTTTATAGCTCTAAGTAACTCTACATAGCTCTGATATTACTTGTGGTCTATGTAGCTTTCGAAACAACTTAATAGCTAAAACTCTTTGATGACAACTTATACTCAAACTATACCTTATAAACATTCTTAGATTCATTTCAATTATATATATATCACGTGATGTATGTATATATGTACCTTTTTTTTTAATATATATAATCATTTATTCAATTAATTAAATTGATAATGAACAGTTGTAATATTTGTAGAAAATATAAGTTTTCCCTTAGGTAAGCCTTACTTTTCTGTTATGATTTGTTATGATTGGATGGTTGTTACCTTATAAATATAACATATATCAATTCTATAATAGGTTTAGGCTTTTATAAGTGTATATACTGTGATTGTTTAAAATACTTAGTTTCAGCTATAAGACTGAAGTATATATTCTATGTGCATGTTCTAATCAATGTGTTTTATTCACTACCCTTAAGCACTTTACACCATACGATGTTCATTGTAGCTGTTGTAACTGTTCCTTCTAGGTCCTCCAACTCTTCTGGCTATTCCCTATCACCCACTCTCAACTACACTCTCTGCACTCTTCATCATTAACCCGGCTCAGAACATTGGTATTAAGAAACTTCATATTACAATATAATTAGGCATCAAGTAAACCCTAAGAGAATACTCAGGGATGCCAGATGGTTCAATATTAAGTGCTGACAAGCTAGAGTTTCTTGCTATTCAAGATTATGAGGAAATTTTATTTGCTAAAAGGACAATTAAAAAGGTAAAGGTATCAATTGATGAAAAACTATTTAAATATCAAAAAAATAAAAGATAATAATTGGGTAACATATCTCATCAATTTTGACATATCTCATCATTACTTTTGTTGAATTATTCTATTCAATTGATGATCATGGAGAAATTGGTTTTGTTTTAGAATATATAACAGGTGGTGAAACTTTTTATGATTTATGTTCAAAATCTAGATTCAATGAAGATGACACTGCATTTTAATCAAGAAAACTCTCAACTGCTTTGCATCATTTATATAAATTAGGTGTTGTTGATAGAGATTTAAAATCTGAAAATGTTTCATTTAATTCTAAAGGTCATGTTGTTTTAACAGAATTTGGATTATCTTCATTAGAAGAAACATGTAATTAGGAACTCCACATATTTACTGCACCTGAAGTTTTAAAAGGTGTTATTCTTATCCTGGTGGTCATTTGGAATAATGATGTTTGATATGTTACCTGGTGATAATCCATTCAATGGGAATAATAAGAAAATGATCTTTAATAAAATTATTAAATAAAGATTCAATTATCAGATTATTTATCATTGGATGCAAAGGATTTATTAAGGAAATTAATGCCAAAAAAAAAAAACCCTTAAAAAGAATGTCAATTGATAATGATTTCATCAAATTTCGAAATCATAGATTCTTCACAGAAAAAATTGGAAAGATTTACCAAATTCAATGCCACCAATATTACCTGATATAACTGAAAATTAGTAAAGGCTAAAAATTTCAATCATGATTATATTAAAGAGATATTTTCCAAGGAGAAACCCAGTGACGAAGTGGAATTTGATAATAATATGTTTAGAAGGTTTGGCTTCATTGCATCTGAATTTGTTTTTGGATAATAACTATATAATATAAACATTGTAATTCAGATTAGAATCTTTTAGCAATCGTTCAGTTTCACCCCATGGGACTCTAAAAATCCCAGAATTAATTTTAGGTAAATCAATCACTTTGATACCTTTTAATTCTTCTTTATTCAATTGTCTTTCTAAATCTTTTAAAGCCTTTCCTGTATTTTGAACAATTTTATTTGGTGAATCAGCATTAACACCACCACCAACACTCACAAATAAACAAGCTATAAAAATACCCTCTTTATATTCACTTGCATCCGATTTGATTATTAAAGTCGTACCTAATAATTCATTAGAATCAAATTTTGCGCAATGTTGCTGATAAGTTCTTTCAGCCTTTGGGAACTTTTGAGCAATTTGGTATGCTACACCACCACCCCAAAATCCATGAGTATTACAAGAATGTACCAAAATAGCTGGAGATTCAATCAATTTAAGAATATCGCCTCTTATATAATTAAGCATTATTCTACAGAAGAAGAAAAACTATCATTGAGCCTTTTTTTTTATTTGGGAATCTATTTTTCATTGTGGCTTTATGGGCCACTTACTTCTAACTCTAATGCTTTCTTAATAACTCCTATACTTGTACTAGATTGAATTTTTTCGTTACCACCTTTGGAAATAGCATATTCAATTTCTCCTAAACCTTTTAATATTGATGCTCTTGTTGTAACTTTTAATTCAAATCTATCTAATATTTCAACAAATCCTTGTAGTAAATCAATTAATGCTAAACCTTTTGATTGTTTAATTTTATTTAATGTAGAAATTGCAGTACTCCAATCATCTTTTAAAACCGAATCTAATATTGTTTCAACATCTTTTGGATGTGGAGCTCCAACACTTTCATAAATCATATCTTGAGTAATTTCATCATTTGTTGCAGCTTTACATGCTTGTAAAACATTTAATGCTCTTCTCATATCACCTTTAGATAATTTCAATAACGATTCTTCTGCATCATTACTTATTTTTAATTGTTCTTTAATAATAACTTTTTGAATATTATCCTTTATGGCTAATTCACTTAATGGTGAAAATCTAAACCTCGTACAACGTGATAGTAATGCTGGGTTTAATTTATGTGCATAATTGGCTAAAATACAAAATCTTGTATTTTTAGTATATTTTTCAATAATTCTTCTTAACGAGTTTTGTGCAACATTTGTCATTGCGTCTGCCTCATCAAGAATAATTAATTTAAAACCTTTACTAAAGATTTGCATCGTACTAGCGAAATTCTTAATCTGGTTTCGTACAACATCAATACCACGATCATCGGATGCATTTAATTCTAAAACCATATTCTTATAATTTGATCCATAAATTTCCTTAGCTAATGCTATAATAGTAGATGTTTTACCCGTACCTGGGGGCCCATAGAATAACAAGTGTGGTAATCTACCATCAAGAACAAACCGACGAACTAATAAATTAGTAATAAATACTAATGAATTCAAAACACAAACATACCTGTATTAACAACATCTGGTTGACCATAGATATCATCTAATGAACTTGGACGATATTTTTCGACCCTAAAAAGTGAGTTAATAATGTTCAAAAGTTATACCACCACTTAAAACAAACCCAACATACCAAGGAAGATTCTCAACTGTACGTTCTTTCGTCATTTACTTATATCTTTTAATTAACACCTTTATAACCCCCCCAAAAAAAACGCGAAAACGCGAAAACGCGAAAATAAAATTGAAATGAAATATAAATCAAGTTCGCGAATAATTACATAAGTTATTACAAATAAAAATATATATTTCCCTTCTCAAAACGTAAACAAAACCTGGTTTTCTAAGTTGTTACTTATTTTTGAATTAGTCATTCTATCATAGAGGAGCGGGTTATTATTAGAGAGTGGGCGTGTATTACAGCTGACTGAATGGCGGTGAGGAACAACTTAAGAGCACAGTTAAACTGGCTTCAAGAGTCAAAGGCAAATATTCCATCAAAGACAGTATTAAATGATATTACTCAACTCGTTCTTAATGATTCAAGTGCTAGGAAACCCCAAGAATCAAGATCCCTACAACGTAATAATGATAATCCTAACCTCAATCTATTAGTTAATGCTGAGAAATCTTCAAGATCTTCTGGATTAAGAGTAGCTAGAAGAGAAAATTCAACACCAAAATCATCAGGTGGTAATTCAAGTAAACAATCATCACCGCAGCCTACATTTCAACAACCCCAAATTCCAACAATAACGCCTATAAATCATAACACAAGAACCACACCGGCTATTATTGACCTAACATTTGATGAAGATGCTGAAACTACTACTCCATCTGTATCACAGAGGAGGAATAATGATCCCAGTGATAACAGGTCTAAGACTAATGAACAGAATGTATTTAATAATAAATATGAATCTGATGACTCAAACTTTAGTGAAGATCTCGATAATTATGTTTTCAATAAGAATACTAACTCGACATCATCTACTGGGAAATATGAAGTATCGGTGAATAATCAATCATTAATTGAATTACAAAAATCATATATTGTTGTCTGTGAGAAAAGAATTGAACTTTTGACAAAAAGGGTATCAATTGAAGAATCAACAGCACTTTCAGAGAATGATAAAAGACTAAAAAGAAGAGATTTATCTTTAGAACTTGAAAGTTTAGAAAAAAATCAAAATTCATTGAAAATCGAATTAACAAATTCCTCTAAAATAATTGTTCCTGCCTCCTTTAATGAGACAGATTCAAGAACAGAGCAGGCGGTTCGATTGCAAGTACCCGATACTTCAAGAGAATCTCAGCATGATCTTCCTCCACCTCGGAGTAATCAAGTCATAAGGAGCCAAGATTATGGATCAATAATAAAAAATAACAATAGACAATTACCCAATGAAGAAGAAGGGGAAGAGGAAGAAGATATTATAGGTCATAATACAATGGACGGACTGATTACAAGTCAACCAGAAGAAGATAATGATACGGATTTGGATGGATTTATTGTAAGGAAAGACGAAATTTCAGACGATGATAGTTATAAAAGTGCATCTGAAGGAAGTGATGATGATATTGGAATCTCACATATTTCTGAAACTGAAGTTGAGAATTTACAAAACTCTGATAATGAAGAAGTTATTGAAGATGAACTACCTCAAAATCATGATTTTTCATCCAGTGGAGACGAAATTCAAGATGAGACTAATAATTTTGTTGCCAACTTATCAGTAAGATCTGAAGATGCTCCAATAGTTTCTGATTATGAAGATGATGGCGAAGATGTTTTCAGTGATAAGTTTGATAGTGAAAGGGAAATATATACTGCAGAACCTATTGAAATTATTGATGAAAGTGATGAAGAAATGAAAGATCCAATTCTTCCACCAGTTTATGAATCTGTAATAACTGAAATTAAAACTCAGCTGCCTCCAAGTTCACCAGATGGTGAGTTAGATGAATTACTTGCACATGCAGCATTGCCTGGTGAAAAATATCCTTGGAGCACAGAAGTCCTATTTAAATTAAAAGATGTTTTCAAATTATCATCATTCAGACCTAATCAGTTAGAAGCTATAAATGCAACTTTATCTGGTAAAGATGTCTTTGTTTTAATGCCCACAGGTGGCGGTAAGTCTTTATGTTATCAATTACCTGCAATTGTAACATCTGGTAAAACTTCAGGTACTACAATTGTGGTTTCACCTTTAATTTCTTTAATGCAAGATCAAGTTGAACATCTTTGGGAGAAAAATATCAAAGCTGGTATGATTAACTCAAAAGGTTCTACTGAAGAAAGAAAAACAACTTTTAATTTATTTATAAATGGACTTTTAGATTTGGTTTATTTATCACCAGAGATGATAAGTGCTTCTCAACAAGCTAGGAGTGCAATTGCAAGACTTTATAGAGAGAAGAAGTTAGCAAGAATTGTTGTCGATGAAGCTCATTGTGTCAGTAGTTGGGGCCATGATTTCAGACCTGATTATAAAGATTTATGCTTTTTTAAAACTACTTATCCTGACATTCCAGTTATGGCATTAACTGCAACTGCCAATAATCATGTTAAAATGGATATAATCCATAATTTAAATCTAAAAAATCCACTCAATCTCAAACAAAGTTTCAATAGAACAAATTTGTTTTATGAAGTTTTACCGAAGGATAAAAATCATATGAAACTTCTTGAGACTACATTAAAGAGAAAATTCAAGAACCAAACTGGTATTATCTATTGTCATTCAAAAAATTCTTGTGAACAAACTGCGGAAAAACTAACAAATTCTGGTGTCAAGACTGCATTTTATCATGCAGGTATGACACCTGAAGATAGACTGAATATTCAAAAACAATGGCAAACAGGTAGTCTTAAAGTTATATGTGCAACAATCGCATTTGGTATGGGAATTGATAAACCAGACGTTAGATTTGTTTATCATTTAACAATACCACGTACATTAGAAGGATACTATCAAGAAACTGGAAGAGCAGGTAGGGATGGTGATTATTCATATTGTACAGTGTTTTATAGCCTAAGAGATGGAAAAACTTTACAAAGTATGATTATGAGAGACAAGGAGTTAGATAGAGCGGGAAAAGATAAACATCTAACGAAATTGATTCAAGTTATGCAATATTGTGAAAATTCAACAGATTGTCGTCGTCAACAAGTTTTACAATATTTTAATGAAACTTTTGACCAAAAAAATTGCAATAAGAATTGTGACAACTGTCAAAAAGGTTCTTTGACTCCATTATTTGAGAGGGATGTTACTGAATATGCAATAAAAATGACGAAATTAGTTCAATCAATTCAAGATCAAAAAGTGACATTAATCCATTGTCAAGATGTCTTCAAAGGCTTAAGATATAATAAGATTGTATCAGCAGGACATGATGAATTAGATTATCATGGATCAGGTAAAGATTTAGAAAAAACTGATATTGAAAGAATTGCTTTTCACTTAGTTGCAGAAAGAGTCTTGGAAGAGTATTCTGTATTCAATGGAGCTGGATTTGTTTCAAGCTATGTTAAAGCTGGAAAAAATGCTTCATTATTGTTATCTCACAAGAAACAAATTAAAATGACATTTTCAGCAAGGGAGAAAAAAAATAAAACAAGTTCCAAGTCGAGTAAAGAGAATTCAAATTCAACAAGATTAATAGATCAAAATGAATTAGAAGAATTTAGATATACTTCTACACCTGAAATTATCTCAGCAAAAACTCATTTCCAAAGAACTTCATCAAATCTTGGGCCTCCACAACCAGCTAACATTCCAACACCTATTACTTTAAGAGAGACTACTTTTAGTAATGAGCAAGAACGATTAAATTATACGAAAGCTTATAAAGCTTTATTAGATAGAAAGAATGAAGCTATGAGTTCACTGACATATATGAAAGGATCATCATTAATCACAGATTCAGCATTGAGAGATATGGCGAAGAAATTACCACAGACTGAGACGGAGTTTTTGAAACTTGATGGATTAACAGATAAACAAAAGACTCATTTTAAATATTTTAAAGAAACTCTAATAAGATTAAAGAGTGAAGCATTAAATTCAGCTACAGGGAAGACTTCCAAGTTTTTTGATAAACAAAAGGAGGAAAGAAATAGAGTGATTATTGAAACATTAAGGGCATCTCAAAGCTTACAAGGCAATGGATCACAATCAAGAAGAAAAATGTCACAGAGTAAAAAGAAGAAAAACTTTAAAAGAAGGATATCTAAGCCTAAATCAAACTCGAAATCTACCAAAAAGACATCATCACAAACGAATTCTAGAACTACACAAGTAGCAATGCCAATATAAATAGTGAAGCAAAATATGAAATTTTTTGTAGTTATAATCACACTAAACAAAAAGCTAAATCTAAACTTTTTCATCATGGTAGATAAATTTTGAATTTGCTGGATTCTTTGGAGCATTTTTAACATAACGATCATCATCTGGGGGTCTTTCTTCCAGCGTATTAGTAGTTAGTATTGATTGTATTGATAATAGTAAACTTGATATAGTATGGACCGGAGTCCATGCAGGGCCTAACAAATCTAAGCAAATATGACCATTTGAATAAATATGAGGATGAATAGGTATTGAAGGTATGCCTTGATCTGCATTTTTGATAAATAATGTAATTGGAGGAACAAATGGATAAGTTTCAGGTATCATTATCTTTAATCTAAAAACTTGGTCTTTATATAAAGGATTTTCAAATACAGATATATCTGCATATAGTACATGAATATTATCGGTGAGAATTATAGAGATACCAGGAAGATCGTTCAATTCCAATCTTTTCATCTCTTTTAAGATTCTTGTTTTAACAGACATTAGTTGATAGCTTTTATGGATAGATTGCCAGCCAGATTGGATAAACGGGAAGTAATTAAGAAATTTTTTTTCTTCAGATTGATTTTGCATCATAATTATAAACGAATATGGGACGACAGATTTGGCGAGAGATCTAGTATATATAAGAGATTTTGCTATGTATATAGTACTGTTCACTGCTGCTTATTGCTGAACCGTTGAGCCTGGACCGGTGATATGTGTTATGTTAGTAATAGAACCAAGCTAGATTCTTCTAATAGTTCTGGACTGGGATTTATAGGTAAGCTAATAGCTATGAGTATAGAGAGTTTAGAGAGTCATATACTAGCAATACCAGGCCTCTCGTGTGATCTGTAGACATTAAGTAGTCGGCATTCCAGTTGTTCAGAGCTCCGTCATTAGAGAGAGAGCAATGAAGAACAGGACTATTATAAACAAGGATTTACAATACATATTGGGATACGTATGATATGTGTAGTTACGTGTAGTTGCGATAGGTCTAGTTGCGATGTGTGTAATTGCAATATGTGTGATTGCAATAGTGTGCTACATGTGACTGTGTGAGGGAGCCAGGAAGTAGAGAGCCAAAGAGCCAAAGAACTGAAGAGACACAAAGAGTAAGCTCAGGCACAACCAGATTAATATCCATCAGATCTTTTCCCTCGTATTCATCTAACAATAATACACTAGTAAAAGCCTTCTCAGCCCTGTAATCGACCGTAGGGGCCACGCCCGTAAATTAAAACTTCACTCTTTAATCAACAAGCTCTGAACGAATAATGGATTGGAGTAAGCCAAAGAGAAGTTCGTTCTCGGTAGGGAACTATAAGCCATGTAAGTATAGGAGGAAAAGGGTGCAGAGAGAGTTGCTAACTATTCAGATAATCTCGAATATGAACGGTATCCTATAACGTCACCTCAGCAAATTTCAGCTCAACCTCAACTACCAGTACGGTCAGCTTATTATGAGGCACATTGGCCTTTACTGTATAGTGACTGGAGTAGGCGAGGTGGGTCGAATATAGAGTCGGTTGTAATTTCTACATACAGAGAAGATGCGATAAATAAGATTGAGTTGATAAATGGTGCTCCTTCCATAGTGGAGAATCCCAATGGGTTAGCAAGCAAGGGATTCGATTTCACAAAAGTCTCAGAGGCAAATGTTGATTTGCCGGTGACCAAAGTGCAGTGGGATCCATCTGGGTGTGAGAGACTAATTACAACAAATGATCGATTAAAAATATGGGATGTTGATTTTAACAATTTATTGATAGAGAGGGCAAGTTTAGTAAACGGAGTCCAACATGGAACGCAGTCATTGCCTCCTTTGACTTCCTTTGATTGGAACAAGGTTTCCCCTAATATTGTTATTACAAGTAGTATAGATACGACATGTACAGTTTGGGACTTAAATAATCCAACTTCCCCCAAGACCCAACTAATTGCCCACGATAGTGAAGTTTTCGATGTTCAGTTTGTTAAATACTCGTCAGATATCTTTGCAAGTGTTGGTTGCGATGGGTCCATGAGATTGTTTGACTTAAGATCATTAGACCATTCTACAATAATTTACGAACCCAATTCCACAGCTGCTAGTGGACTATTATCATCGCAGCAGCAAAACGCTCCGTTATTGCGACTGGCCACCTCGAATGTAGATGCAAATATAATTGCAACGTTTGCCTCAAAATCAGATCTTATAAGTGTTATGGATATGAGATTCCCCGGCCAACCAACGACCGTTTTAACAGGCCATTCCAGCAGTGTCAATTCAATTAAATGGCATCCTACACAGCCAAAACTATTATCAGGTGCTGATGATTGTCAAGCTTTAATTTGGGATTTTACCAATGCTCAGGGAAATAAGTCTAATATTACAGACCATCCAGACCTGGCTTATACAGATACTTTTGAGATTAACAGTGCGACATGGAACGATAATGGTGATTGGATTGGAGTCGTTGCAGGTAAAGGGTTCCAGGGTGTCAAAGTATAACTAAACCAAGTTTTAAAACAAGGTGTCTCTCTCTCTCTTTCTCTATTATGATTACATAAGCTGATTGATTGATAAAGTCACGTGCATGTTTTCCTTTTGACTCGTTCAAAGAAAGCCTTCCCGAGTCACATTGTAAAGATAACAAAACTGTTGAATTAAATAAGTTTAAATATCCCTCTTTTCTCTTTCTTTTTAGTAGTTTAGATCGAATCTGAATCCTTCTATTTATTAGTTCTCAATCAGATCTCATTTGCAGAAGGTTGAGGTATATTAATCCGGGTGCAGTTAGTGAGCTGGTTTGACATATAGATCATGATAAGTACTAGATCTCTGAGACCAATTGGTCGTTCAATTTGTCTTGGTACTAGGTTCAACTCTTCTAAAACAGATATATCATCTTCAAGGTTTAATGAGATTTATGATCCTTCAAATTTGCCGACAGTAAAGGATAAGTTAAGCCCACTTGATACTTTCCAAAGACGTCACTTAGGGCCAAATGGAGATGACGTTTCAAAAATGTTGAAATCACTAGGTTATGATGATTTGAAAGATTTTATTAAGGACGCTATTCCAGAGGCTATTTTGGTTAAAAGACGGTTAAATATTGAGCCTCAAAATGGATTTACAGAATCACAGATGATTGATCATCTACAAGAACTGGCCAAAAAGAACAAAGTCTATAGATCGTTCATCGGTAAAGGTTATTACAATACGATATTGCCTCCAGTCATTAAAAGGAATTTGCTGGAGTCTCCAGAATGGTATACTTCGTATACTCCATATCAACCCGAGATCTCTCAAGGTCGTTTAGAGTCTTTATTAAATTTCCAAACAATTGTTTCGGATTTGACTGGGTTACCAGTTGCCAACGCATCATTATTAGATGAAGGAACTGCAGCTGCAGAAGCTTTAAGCTTATCCTTTAGTCATCTCAAAAGAAAGAAGACAAAGTATGTTATTGATAAGGATATCCATCCACAGACATTATCAGTCTTGCAAACCAGAGCTTCTCCTTTGAATATCGAATTAGTTTCGTTAAACTTGGCATCCGATGAAGGATTTAAACAGTTAGAATCTATTAAAGATGAAATTTTTGGTGTTTTGTTACAATATCCAACATCAAGTGGTGAAATTATCGATTACAATCATTTACAAAAAATATCAGATTTGGTCCATTCAGCAAATGGGTTGTTTGCAGTTGCATCTGACTTACTTGCATTAACATTATTAAAACCACCATCAACTTTTGGTGCTGATATAGTATTAGGTTCTTCCCAAAGATTTGGTGTGCCAGTTGGGTTCGGTGGACCTCATGCAGCCTTCTTTTCTGTTATTAAAAGCTTGAATAGGAAGATCCCTGGTAGAATAGTGGGTGTCTCAAAAGATAGACTAGGAAATCAGGCATTGAGATTAGCCTTACAGACAAGAGAACAGCATATTAAAAGAGATAAAGCAACTTCAAATATTTGTACTGCACAAGCCTTACTAGCAAACATTGCTTCAAATTATGCTGTTTACCATGGTCCAAAACGACTACAAAAGATTGCTAAACGTGTTTATGGATTTACTACAATTTTAGCAAATAACATTAATCTATCACATCAAGTTTTGAATAAAAACTGGTTTGACACTTTGACAATCAAATTAAATGGCATTAATTCAGATGAGTTATTACAAAAGGCAGCACAAAAATATGAAATAAACTTGTTCAAAGTTGATCAATCAACGGTTTCATTAAGTTTAGATGAAACTGTTACAACTAAAGATTTAGCTGATTTGATTGAATTATTTACTGACTCAACTTTAGTTGTTGAATCAATCATTGAGTTCCCGCAATTTCCAACTGAATTAACTCGTACTGATGAGATTTTAACTAATGAAGTGTTTCATTTACACCACTCTGAAACTGCAATTCTAAGATATTTACATTACTTACAATCTAAAGATCTTTCACTAGCAAATTCAATGATCCCCTTAGGTTCATGTACAATGAAGTTAAATGGTACTGTTGAAATGTTACCATTATCATGGCCAGAATTCGGATCAATTCATCCATTTGTTCCAAAAGACCAAGCACAAGGTTATACAGAGTTGATTGATGGTTTAGAGAAAGATTTGGCAAATATCACTGGTTTTGAGGCAACAACATTACAACCAAATTCTGGTGCACAAGGTGAATTTACTGGTTTAAAAGTTATAAGGGCATATTTACAATCTAAAGGTGAACTCGAACGAAACATTTGTTTGATTCCAGTTTCTGCTCATGGTACAAATCCTGCATCCGCTTCAATGAGTAATTTTAAGGTTATTCCAGTTAAATGTCTAGACAATGGTTCATTAGACTTGATTGACTTGGAGGAAAAAACCTTGAAATATAAAGATAATTTAGCAGCTATTATGATTACCTATCCATCAACATATGGTTTATTTGAACCAACTATTAAACGTGCCATTGAACTGGTTCATGAACATGGTGGTCAAGTTTACTTAGATGGTGCAAATATGAATGCTCAAGTTGGTTTAACATCGCCAGGTGATTTAGGAGCAGATGTTTGTCATTTAAATCTACACAAGACTTTTGCCATCCCTCACGGTGGTGGTGGACCTGGGGTCGGACCAATTTGTGTTGCGAAGCATTTGATTGAATTTTTACCAAAACATAGCGTTATTGAGATTGAATCACAAACTTCAAATTCAATAGAAGCAGTTAGTTCTGCCCCATATGGGTCTGCGTCAATTTTACCAATTTCATATAGTTATATTAAGCTACTAGGTGGTGATGGATTACCATTTAGTAGTTCAATTGCGATTTTGAATGCAAATTATATGATGAATAGATTAAAACCATATTATGATATTGCATTCATTGGTCAAGATGGAATTCAATTTGGTGGACATGAATTTATTTTAGACTTAAGATCTTATAAATCAAAAGGTCTTGAAGCTATTGACGTGGCTAAAAGACTACAAGATTATGGCTTCCATGCACCGACTTTAGCATTTCCAATACCTGGAACTTTAATGATTGAACCAACAGAATCAGAAAATTTACAAGAGTTAGATAGATTTGTTGATTCTTTAATTTCTATAAGAAGAGAAAT
The DNA here is from genome assembly GCA_030570795.1 of Wickerhamomyces silvicola. Classification (NCBI taxonomy): domain Eukaryota; kingdom Fungi; phylum Ascomycota; class Saccharomycetes; order Phaffomycetales; family Wickerhamomycetaceae; genus Wickerhamomyces; species Wickerhamomyces silvicola. The sequence continues at coordinate 127,293 of JAJLWN010000016.1, read as the reverse complement.
CGATGCTTTAATCAGCGGTGAACCTTTGGGTCAAGTCTTAAAAAATGCACCACATTCACTGAGTGATATAGTTTTATCACAAGATTGGGATTCAAGAGGCTATTCAAGAGAAGAAGCTGCGTATCCGTTAGCTTTTTTGAAAACTAATAAATTCTGGCCTACTGTTGCAAGATTAGATGATACTTATGGTGATTTAAATTTATTATGTACATGCCCTTCAGTTGAAGAAGTTGCTAATGAGTCTACATAAATAAATTATGAACCACACAAATGTAATTCCTATATCTCTCCAACATGATTACAAGTTGGATGATAATTATCATCTGAGGTGTAATAACTCTCAAATAAATTCGAATTATTTGAAGGACAGATGAATCCAAAGTCTGCAGGACAATTCTTTACAATGTCATGACAAAGACTAATACAGGGTGAAACCTCCATATAATCTCTTTGTTGTTGAATTACTGAATTAATGTAGTTATTTCTTGAGTTCCCAACTGTTCTTGTCAATCATTTTCTATAGTGGTACATCTCGGAAATGTTACAGCACATAGCCAGTTTTTATAAGATGATTTGCAGTCATGACATGTTGCTATTGGTGAATAACGAACATCATCCTCTGCATCACACGCAATTTGATCCATAGCTTTTGTAAAATTACTATAAGCTGCCTTGGCATAAGAATGGTAAAGTTGAATTAAATTTGACATATTCTTATCTTTAGTGAAATGTAAAGACTGCGGTACAGAATATTTAACACCATGACAAAAATCTAATCTAAATATTAATTCACAGACTCTAGCTCTCCATAGTGTTATATTCAATTTTACTAAAAATTGTACCTCCTGAAGATGTTCCATTGTTTTTTTTGTTATATATGATTTATAGCTTGAAGATGAATTTAAACCTTCAACATAATATTGCTTCCTGAAATCACTTTCATCGCTATATAATGATCGTAGCTTATCTTGTGGAATTATTGAAGTCTCTCTATTGATTGCACACCAACTGTTTTCCAAACCTTGCAATATATCACTGTTAAACATATGGATATGGAAAGTACCTGAAAGATCTGAGTATATTTCTTCTGAAACGTTAAAACCAGCTGATTGGAAAAACGCAGAATCATCATCGGTATCGATTAAATCAACAAATGTACCATTGTCCCATTGGAAAACCAGATCTTGAAAAGAAGCTGCGAATTCCAACTCAAATATATCATCTATAGTCGAATTTTCAACTTCAATATAAAAAGAGATTTCAGATTCAACACTCTTCATATTATTCGTCTGGTAAGCAATTGTCTGATAATAGCCTTCCTCAAAAGTCGCAGCAAACTGGTTCTCACCAATAATGGTGTAAAATCGTAAATTTTTCTAATGAGTGTTCATCATTTTGCGGGTATCGACAGATATTTGAAGATATATAAACTGCTGTTTAACCCAATCACCTATATCTTGATAATCGAGATCATCTACTTTTGATCTTATACCTCATTGATATTATAACCATCAATAATGCCAAAAATCGGTAGTTTTCGCCAGTTCCTTTCCAAATCCAATGAGGCTAGAGCTCTGGTGATGCATACAAGTCTGAGTATCCAATAAATAACCACTATCCCTCCTTCAAAGGCAAATATTGTAATGAGTATTAAATATAACCATATTATACACAGTTCCGGTCACATTTGTCATATAATAAATCCCGGAATACCTTTTTTTTTTTTGGTAATTTTCTCATTTCCTCGATTAAAATATAGTAATAAAATGCAACAAAGGCATCCTTCTTTTTATCTAAGATCAATTATATTGTCATACTCAACTTCATAGGAATTTCCAGGGCATATTCCCCATTCAAATGTGGGATTTATTTATGAAATAGTGGCCCTACCTTAAGTTTTATAGCCTGTTCCGGCATTCGAACTGTGACAGTAAAAAAAAATTTAATATTAACGGTGAAGAATCAAATATATCTGAGATCAAATGAAAGCTGTCTTCATTGAGCAAGCTGTAAGTGTAGTGTGGAGTGTGTTGTGTGCAGCTACTAACGTGGAAAGTGCGACTCTTGTCGTAAAAGAAAGCTCAAGTGCTCAAAAGACTTACCCAAATGTACTAAATGTCTTCAACATAAATGGGAATGCACTTATTCACCAAGAGTGGTGCGAAGTCCCCTGACGAGGGTTCATCTGACGAAAGTGGAAAACAGGGTTCGTCATTTAGAGAGTTTAATCCATGATCTAATACCCGATGCAGATATCAACAAATTATTAAGCCGACAATCTCATAGAATACTTACCCCAAGGAATACGTCTGAAGCACAGTCTCCAATGACGGAGTCGCCTCTGGCAAATACTATGATCTCGAACGATTCTAATGATTCTAATGAATATTATCCCGAGATTCCGGAGGATGATGTTCCTGATGATGCTATCTACGGCTTTGATTGGGTTGAAGAGGATGTTGATTCTTCAATTAATGACGGGATGGCAGCACTGAGTGTCGATCCATCTAATAAGGGATATTTCGGCGTTGGTTCGAGTGCTGTTGTGCTGAGAGCGTTGAAAATACCCAAGGATGAAGATGAACATGTTAGTGAACGAAGTAATTCTAAATCTTTAGATTTAGATTCGACATTATCATTGAGTGCTAAGTATCTTACGAATGAATTTATTGAATCGTATTTCCAAAATTATCATACTTCATACCCTTTTATTCATAAAGAGACATTTATGGCGCAGTATAGGGATGAAATTCCTACACCAACTTATGAAATATGGCAGATTTTATTGAACACAGTTTTAGCCTTAGGTGCATGGTGTTTGCATGGTGAAACCTCCAATATTGATTTATATTACTACCAAAATGCCAAATCTTATTTATCATCATATGTATTTGAAAGTGGTAGTGTACCATTATTAGAAGCTTTAACTTTATTAAGTAATTATGCTCAAAAGAGAAATAAACCAAATACTGGCTGGAATTATCTTGGTTTAGCAGTTAGAATGGCAATGGGTCTTGGGTTATATAAGGAATTCTCAAATTGGACGAGTTCGAAAAATCAGTTACAATTAGAAGTTAGAAGAAGATTATGGTGGGGGTTATATATATTTGATGGAGGAGCTGCAATAACATTTGGAAGACCTGTAAATTTACCAATGACTCAAATGATGGATATAAATGAAGTTTCCAATATAGATGATGATGAATATTTGAATAATCTTGACTTTAAAATTGAATTAAAACCAGTTAGTTATCCAACAATTTATTCTGGTTTAATTTGGCAATCGAAATTCACTATGATATCAACTGAAATTTATAATAAATTGATTTCGAAACCTGTTCCAACATCATCAGAATGTTTAACGCTGAACAATAAAATCACAGATTTCATAAATTCATTACCTGCTTATTTTTCTGAAAACAATATTATTGCAGAGAATTCATCAGCAATTCCAAATGTTTCAAAAACTCCAGAGTGGCTATCATTATCAAGATATAGATTAATTTGGAGATATAAAAATCTACAAATCATCTTGTTCAGAACATTTATCTGGCAAAAAATCATTGGTGCTAAGAATCCGGAAGTTTTAGAATTAGCAGAATCACCAGAGGCTCAAGTTTGTCGAAAGATTTGTATTGAATGTTCACATGAAACTATCTTATCCGTTTCCAATTTCACTCATAACCATGAGGTTTCAGTTATTGCGAGTTGGTATGCAACCTTCTTCCTTTTCCATGCTTCATTGATCTCTGTTGTTTGCTTATGTTCTGATCCATTTTCAAATCACTCAAGTGTCTGGAAAAACGATATTCTATTATCGAAACAGGTTTTAGCAAGCTTATCGAAGGGAAATTCACTAGCAAACAAATTTATAACTGTTATTGATGACCTATGTGGGAAATACCTCGATGAAGACTTCAAGACTCAACAGGTCCCAATAACCAAGATTGATGAGTTTATCCCAGATTTTGACTTCAGTGACATCCCAGCAAACAGTAACATTAACGAGTTGCTGAATCTTTTACCGACAGAGCTCAAAGCTGATACAAGGCAGGTTAAAATCGAAGATGATGCCTTCCAAGACTTCAGTATGACTCAAAACATCACCAATAGTGGTGAAAACCTATTTCTACAGACCAGACCCGTGAATGAGACCAAGGAAGAAGCTGATTTCTACTCTTTAATCTTCAATGAAGATCAGAATTAGAATAATGAACATATAATGATATATATATATATATATATATATATATATATAGTGTAGATTACCGTATTAGGCAGTTTTTCCTATTTTTATATATATATATATCACCAGGTGGCTGAACCAGTAAATTTAGTCATAAATTGACACCCATAAACAATATTTCTTTCCTTTATTCATTTAATTTATTTCATTTCATTTGCAGTTCACTTTGGTTAAGTAAATATTCATAGTAGATAGTCTATTGGTTCAGTTAGCTATAGCTGGTGGAACTTTTTTGAAGTATGGTGGCAAACCGATTAAGGCAGCTGGTTTCCTTAACTAGGGAGGCTGTCAAAGACGTTCGTCAGGTTGTTGAAGAATTAGCGAATGTGTTGGGTCCAAGACCACAGCCATCGTTAGTAAGAGTGCCAGTGAGGGCGCCAGTGAGGGCTCCTCAAAGAAGTGGACAAAGTGTTCGAAATTTTAGTACATCAACAGTCAGATCAGGATATAAACCTTTTGTTAAACCACGGTTTCAGAGCAATTTGGCTTCAAGAATCTGGCCATATTCTGCATTCAGAAGACCTGTAGGTAGAGGTGCATTTCCAAGCGGGCTATACAGAAACTTTGTCAATTTGAATGCGAGAAATTTTAGTACTTATGGTGGAAGTGCTTCGCGTGAGGCTGTTCAGAATTTGACTGCCAATATCAGATGTTTGTTCAATAATGGTGGAGATGCTTTGAATTTTGGTGTTGGTTCTAAAGGAAGTTCTAATTTGACATATCATGGATGTGCAACACAAAGCGAAGCACCAAGAACTTTTGAATTAGCCAAAAGTGAATCAAGCAATGTCACCAAATTAGGTTGTTTTGTTGAATTCAATTTGCCAAAGATGGAATTGTCTATTCCATCGATTTCTTTTATTAATTCTGAAATTTTAAGCTCGATTGAGGAGGACTTGTTTAAAATCAAGACACAAATTGATCGTACTAATAAAAATATCCAGCTGATTTTTGATTCTTATGGTTCGTTGCCTCTAGAAAGGACGGAAAGGTCTGTTCGAATACATTTCCCCAACTTGGATTGTGGTGAGTTAGAAAAGCTATTAATTGATTCTGATATCACTGAAGGGCTTGTTTATTCAAACGAAGAGGTGGATGAGATGATTAGTCAAGAGTCATCATCATATGCCTCGATAATAGATTTTATCGATACAGCACCTGGATTGATCTCGACGGAGAGTGGGTCTTCGAGTGGTGGGTCTTCGAGTCAAGAATTTGAAGAGTTTTTCCCTGTTTTAAGCAATCTTCAAACTCCTTCAATAATGTCGACTAATTCATTACCAGTTATGATATCACATGAGGATTAGGGGTTACAGGTATACATTTAATTTATGGTTTATTGGAAAATTGTATGGGACCGTTCATGGCGTAACTATACTACACCAAACACTGCTCTAACCACTACGCTGTACTTAAGCACTGGAATGGTGTCTATCGTTGCACTAATCTTAGACTGACATGGTGTCTAATCCACTATAAAGCACCATCTTATGACACAGCTCCACCAAAATTGAAGCTACAAAGACTTACTTTTTTTTGCATAACTCATATCTTTCTTTCAACAACACTCTTCCTAACATCTCATACATAAATTCTCTAACTATTTCTGAATATATCTGAATATCTCTCTGAACCTCTTCTGAATCGCGAATTTTCACGATTTTTCGTTTTCGTGTTTACACTCCAAAAGGCGGAAAAAAAAAAAGTGTTTAACAATTGAATTAATAACAAGTCGTGATAATCAATTAATTTTTAAGAATTGAAGCTGAGAGTATGGCTGAGAGTGCAGAACATGATGATTTTGAGGATGCTCAAGAGAATGCCGAAGTTTTGGCTGATAATGTTGCCAATGAAGAGGTTGAACAGTTGAGAAGTTCTTCGCCTTCAAAGAAAAAGAAGAATAAAAAGAAGAAGAAGAAAAATGCAGGCAGTAAGGTGGATCTGAATGAAACTGAGGAGAGCAAGGGCGAGGATAACGACGAACAGAATGAGGATGGTGTTGAAGATGGAATTGATGATAAAGTTCCGCAAATCCCTGAAGTTAGAGATGAAGAGGCTTCTGTGGAGGATGCTAAGGGGGATGCTAAGGGGGATGCTCAAGTGGAAGGTGTTAAGGGGTTAGAGGCTCCTGAGGAATCAGTCCTTGTTAAAGTTGAGGCTCCTGAGGCAGAGATTCCTGGATCAGCTGAACAGGTCCACAAAGAAGATGAGCCTTTAAGTGAATCTACACAATTTGAAGATGCGTCTGAAATAAAGGAAGAGGTGGATAAGCCTTTACCCCCAAGCTTGCCAGAAAGAGACCTTCCACCTGAGTTGCCAGTAAGAACGGAATCTTTACCTTTGCCTTTACCTCCAAGATCACATATAGCCACTCAAGACGTAAAGCCACCTTTACCAGAAAGACATACCGGTTTAAAGGCATTCCATATAAAAGCTGATAAAAGTGATCAAGCTGAAGATTTACCACCACCTCCATTACCACCACAATTAACTCCAGCGCAAAAGGCTTCTCATAGACCTAGTGTCTTACAGTCCTGGTTTAGAGGTTCAACTTCTTCTAGAACTTCAAGTTCAGATAAATCAGTTGACTATGATGAAAATTATGATTTATTATTGAGTAGATTAAATGAAAATAGTGCAGATCTGCAATCAAAAGATGAGATTTTGAAAGAACAAATCAATACCAGTCAAAATACTTTGAGAAGTACCTTTGCTGAAAAATATTCCAGAATTGAATTGGATGAATCAAATGATTCAGAATTAAAAATTGACTGGCCGTTTTGGACAAAAGTCGTCAGTGATTATTCATCGGTGGCTAAAACAGAACCTTCAAAACTATCAAGTGAATTAGCTAATGGTATACCTGAGCAAATTAGAGGAATTGTTTGGCAACTAGTTTCGAATTCAAATCCAAAAGAATTTGAATCGACTTATGAAGATTTATTGACAAAGGAAAGTCCCGTTGAAAAAAACATTACAAAAGATTTATCAAGAACAAGTTATATTGAGAACTATGGTATAAATAAAGACTCTTTATTCAATATAATCAAAGCTTATTCGATATTTGACTCTGAAGTTGGTTATACTCAAGGTATGGCATTTATTACAGTACCATTATTATTAAATTTGAGTGAACTAGAATCATTTAGTTTATTGCATAAGCTGATGTTTAATTATAACATCAGATCGTTATATTTACCTGAAATGCCTGGTTTGTTATTAAAATTATATCAATTTGATAGATTAGTTGAAGATTTAATTCCGAATTTACATCAACATTTTTTGAGACAAGGTATTAGGTCTTCAATGTATGCAACTCAATGGTTCTTAACATTTTTTGCATATAAGTTCCCATTGGAATTTGTTTTAAGAATTTTTGATTTTGTTATAACTGAAGGATTTGAATCAATTTTGAAATTTGCAGTTGCATTAGTTCAAAAAAATGAAACAAAATTATTAACTTTAAAATTTGATGAGTTGTTAGAATTTTTAAAAGAAAGTTTATTCAGTGCTTATTTAAGAATTCCTCAAGTTGAAGAAGAAGAGGAAGAAGATGAAGTTTCTGGACTTGGTGATTATTTCAAGGAAAAAGCTCCAGCTCCAATCACTATAGATACTTATGATGTTGATAAATTAGTCGAGGACGCGACAAATGTTAAACTTTTACCAATTACCCTAAAAAGATATGAAGACGAATTCGAAGAAATCCATAGATTAGAGAAGGAAAGGCAAGTTGAAGTTGATGAACTAAAATTAAGAAACAACCAATTAAGAAAGGAAATCAAGAAGATTGAAGCAAGCTATACCATATTAAACAGAGAACATGTTCAAATCGCAAATGAAATGATCAATGGTCGTGTTAAAATTGCAACTCTAGAGGATGAAAAAAGAGAACTCCAACAACAAAATTCTAAATTACGTGAAATCATCAAGACTTTGCAAAGCGTTGAAGAAGTTCCAGTTCCAAAGAATTTAGAAGAAGATTTGAAAGTCACAATGGAGAGAAACCTTGAAGTTATGACTAAAAACCAAGAATTAGAAGATCAAATCTCTACGTTATTGAAAGAGATTGATGAATTAAAGGCTCAAATACCAAAACAGGAAACTCAAACGCATACTCTTCCACACCCACACTCACCAGCTAAGCCATCGCTTTGGGGTAAAAAACTATTTAAATAAATGTAAATAAAAAATGAATTTTTCTTATGAATTTATTGTATATTGATGGTTGTTCCCCGAACCGAGTTCTCCCTCTAAATTTTTTTGGTGAAAAATTGACGATTTATCACCAACAATTTAAAACAAAACGAGATGTTTGGATCTTTGGATTTTGTTAGAGGATTCTCAAGTACGAGCAGTTCATTCAAGACGTGGGCACATGTTGTTAGTCGTAGAGTTGCGAAAAGGCCAGTGTATGAAATTGGAGATGAAAGACCTAAATATATTCCACATAGACAAGTAACACCAGACTATAAATATGGAGACTCTAAATTTTTCCCAAGAAGTAACAAGGGGTTATATGGTGGCTCATTCATCAAATCTGGACATAGAATCAGTGAATTTAGGAATAAAGCTAATAGATTTTGGAAACCAAATTCACATAAAAAGAGTTTATGGAGTGAAACGTTGAATAAATCGTTAAAATTTCAAGTGACTGCCAAAGTTCTGAAAACCATTGATAAGGAAGGTGGATTGGACAACTATTTGATCAAGGAGAAGTCGGCGAGAGTCAAAGAACTAGGTCCCTTTGGTTGGAAGTTACGTTATCTTGTTCTAAAGAGACAAAATGAATTGAGGAATCCAGTTCATAAAAATTCTAAGCCGGTTTTATTAGCCGGTGGTAAGGCTGGAACAATATACTACCCAAATGTTAAAGTAGAAGGCTTAGAAACCCCCTTGAACGTTATCGTTGGTAGAAGAAGATTGTTAAAAGAGCTGTATGACGCAGAATCTAAAGAAAGAAAAGCTCTTGGTGAAGTTTTAACTGGTAAAGAGTTCCATGACTCATTTAGAGAATTACCAGCTGTTGAAATTATAAAGAAATTGGTTCAATATGGTCATGACTTGAAACATATAACGATTTAAAACAAAAAAAATAACGTATATAAAAAGACTTGTTAATAGAATTATAATAATAAAGCCCTAATGTAAAATCACGTGTCAACCACGTGATACATAAAGCCCTAATTACATCATAACACCATTTATATATCTCTATATGTTTATTTCCGAGGGTCAATTCCAGCAGACGTATGTAGTGTGAAATAGAAGTCGTATTTCCTTATTAGGAAGTTTGTATGTATTTCAAAGCCAGGGTAAAAGTCACAAAAAGTTTTCAATGTCCCACTCAAGTTTATTGAAAAATAAAAGTTGAAGTTAACTATTTAATACGTTATCAACAAATTAAATAAAATGGCTACTAAATCAGGTATGTGGGGTTTGGAGTAAGAGACTTTTGAGAGGGATATTTTGAAGCTGCAAGAATAAGGGGTGAATCAAGAGTTTAGGAGAGAATGAGCTTTTTTTTTAGTAACAATAACTAAACTTATGATACAAATGACAGTTCCATTCCCAAACGTTAATTACTCGTAGAGAAGAAAAGATTTGTACTAACTGGACCAAGGTATTGCTGTTGGTGACAACAAAGGTAGAAAAGTTGAATCCTTAGAAAAACAACCAAAAATCTCCTACAGAAAAGGTGCTTTATCTAAAAGAGCTGCTTTCGTCCGTTCAATCGTCAGAGAAGTTTCAGGTTTAGCTCCATACGAAAGAAGATTAATCGAATTAATTAGAAATGCTGGTGAAAAAAGAGCTAGAAAAGTTGCTAAAAAGAGATTAGGTACCTTCTCTAGAGCCAAAGGTAAAGTTGAAGAATTAAACGAAATCATTGCTCAATCTCGTCGTCATTAGAGGAATTATTAACAAGTTATATATTGGGTTTATGTGTCAAAAAATAATGTAAATTAATTGCTCTTGGTTAATAATATTTGTAAGCTCTATTTAAACGTGTGTATATGTGGCCCGCATTAAACCACCCCAAAAAGTGTTGAAGATAGAAATTTAGGAATTTTTGTACGATAGTATTAAAACAGATGCTTAGAAGTATACGATCGAGAGCCTATAGTACTAAGCCCCCAAGCTATTTCTCCGAGTATATAGATGGTTCTCAATCAGTGATACCACCAAAACCAGTTTTTTCACAAGAGTATAAAAAGTCGAAGACAACAAGACTGGCCACGATAAGAGATGTTTCCATAGTCATTTCAATTCTAACATTGTCATACTTTGCAGTGGACAACTACAGAACTCGACTTTTGCTGGAGAAGAAGATAATGGATCAATCTTTAAACCAAATGAAGTCATTGGCAGTTGCACAGAATAACTTCAACAATCAAAGAAAGAAACGAGAGATCCAGGTACTAAACGAGAGGAAAAGCACACAGAAGAGGGAGATGAAAATGGTTTACCATATTTCGATGCTGAGAAAGCAACTGATTGATGCAGGAATCAAGCCTGGTGAGTATATTATTGTGTTTCCTCCTCCCCCTCAAACAGGAAAAGCTAACAAGAACTTAGTCGATATAGATGACGCCATTACCGAGTTTGAGAAGAACGTTAAAATGGAGACTTCTATCAGTAATGTCTCGGGTACTGCACTTTGGGTAATTGATGAATCTCGTAAGTATATTAAGAGATAGCTATACACATCCCGGAAAGAAAGCTAACAATTTCAAGCAATGAAGGGCCTCGTACCTAATATCCATGATTACGAATCTAAAAAGTAACTATATACATAACTAGTATATATATATATATAACTAATTGAATTGATAATATTGTAGTGAGAGCCCTAAAGACGTATGTTACCCTTCCTATTTTTAAAAATTCCACCACAGTATAAAAAAAATTTGAGGCCCCAAAAAAACTTTCCATTCTTTCTTTCTTTTCTTCATACAATGTCTTTATAGGCACCCAGAGTCACGGTTCGATTTCTTTACTCTTTGGACGAACAAATAATTGTAATTTTACTTTTATTTTTCGTGCTCGCGGTAGCCTTAGATTAAATTTATAGTCTTGTGAGATTATAGTTTTGCCCAACTTGTTATGCCGTGTCTTAGCTTATAGTAAGACTACGCAGTTCTAAACAAACATTTTATATATATATATAAATATGTATGGCCATGTTCCTCAGTTTCTTTAAAATTTTTTTGCATCTATGTCCTCCTCTTGTCGTTGTTAAATCTTCAAGTTTAATAAAGAAGGTGTCCTCGTACAACATGTTGTTCTTGAATCCTGGCCATTTTGTCTTGATAGAATTTCGTACAACACGCGTTCAGTTATCTTTGTACATTTCATTGTACATTTCGACTCGTTGTATGATTTAAGACAATCTGGAAGTAATAGTCCCGAAAAACAACACACAGTGACAAATACATACCCTAAATATTAGAAGCTTCACGTTTAACGTTCACGTTCACGTTTAATCTGATATCTTATAAGTGATAGGGTTGTTTGATTAAATTGTGATTAGGAAATATTTTATTGCCCCCCCCACAAAAAAAAAGCTATACGCGAATGTGTATTATTCTAAATCAATCTCTATATATCTTTTAGCTATGTTGTTTGGGAATATTGAAGTATCGATAGAGTTATGAGTGATTATAACGTCAACGTCTGGTGTGTTGCGTCTAAGGGTGAAGTCGATCTTCGTCTCGTTAATCATTATAGAGTCGTTTTTAGTGATAGTTACTTCTTCTTCTGTTCTTTCTAATTGGTGTTTTAATAAGAGTGCTAAAATATCTTTAAAAGTATCGTCGATGACGTCCTCGGAGATGATTGTGACATCTATGTTATTTTGGAAACAGTACGCCACTAAAGTGATGATGTTGGTTGTATCTCTTGAGATATCTCTACTTGGATAGTACCCTATGGTTTGGACCAGACTATCAATCTTGTAATTGCGAATCTCCAGATTGTTGTAGATGTAGCTGCTTAGCAACGGTACCTCTAGCCAAAACAACAGTCCCGAGACTTTCTTCAGCGTACACCATAGCTTTAAGAAATTCAAGCCTATCCAGTGGGATTTCTCGAAGTTTACTTCATTTTGTAGGGAATCATACGAGTACTCATAATCGCACACGCTTGGGTTAATCGAGGTCTCTAGTAGAATCTTGGAGTTTGAAGACCTCATGGTTAGAGTAGGAGTAGAGAAGTTTTTACATTTATGGCTTTTGTGTCTTGAACGTATATAGTATGTACTGTTGGCTATGTAGTTTTGTGACGCTGAGGGTCTCCACTAGCACACACGGGCACACGCGGGCACACACGGGCACACACGGGCACACACTGGCTCACACACTGGCACTGTCCTACACAGTCCCTCCCGTCTAGCTCTACACTGGCCCCCCAGACTTCTCATGCCATTTTTCAAAAGAACCATCATCCCGCTGTGCGACTTTGCATTTTGGCTAAGACACGTGATCACCCTTTCACGTGATCACCCCTTTCACGTGATTATCTATTTTCTTCCTAATTTTCTAATTATCACGTGACGAAACGTACACAACAAGATCACCAACTATTTTTTCTAACACACTTTTTTTAACAAACAAATCTGTGGATATATTTTTTTTTTGACGTGGTGTTTATTTTTTCTTTAATTGTGGATTCGAATGATCTAAGATAAAATAAACACATATCACGTGATGCCACATTTTATAAAAAGGCTTTTCACAATATCACTATTACACTAGTGAATTCCTGTATTACCTTCGCACAACTACTCTCTTCCCACAAGTACACCCCACTAGTACACCCAGTAGTACACCCACACAAACCCAACATAACACCCGCATTGGATCTAAATCACTCCACATCGTTACCCTTTAACCCCCCCCCCTCCCAAACTCTAACCACCACGGTTCCATTATCCCAATCGGGAAACTGTGAACACCATACCCCAACTTTTTAGACATGCTTATGTCAGCAGAAAGAAAGGTAAAAAAATTTTCTTTCTTCTTCTTCGCTTTCTCTGATTACGTCAACTGTGTGTGCGAAAGGATATCTTTGACAGGAAATAACCATCTCAGTGCGCGCCAAAAAAAAAAAGTTTTGGCGATTGGTGGGTTATTGTGGTTATATCGTAGACATTACACTACGCATTGAGGTGGTGACTATGAAGGTGGTGACTATGAAGGTGTTTATTTTCTAGTCATTAGCCCTGGGGGCGCGCTTTTGTCTCGAACGGATGCGCTAATCTTTGAGAACTCCCAATATAGTTCTAGTAATGTTATTTGCCTTGCCTAAAATACCTGTCAATCTCGGAAAGAGTGTGCAAATTCGTCCCAAAGAAAAAAGAGAGAACCATTTCCCGGTAGCGCGCACGACTTTGTAACAAGACAATAAATGTATGTGTGTGTTTGATTGGGAAGTGGAAGGAAGGGCCAGCTCGTGAGAAGTTCTGTTTGTAGTATGGTATTAGTACTAGATAGCAATTGCTTATCAATAGACTCTAGTTAAAACGACCCCATATCTTTATCTCTCCATATCTTATCTGTGTGATTATGAATCATATTAGTGATTAGCTTTAAAAAATAGTGGGCCCTTACCGCTAAAATTGCGCAATTTTTCTTGAAGAAGGGAAAAAGGTGTGTCAATTCGCAATAACCATTAGAAATTTTTATGACTCTATTATACATTTCATATAAATTGCACCCATAACCACCTTTTTTTTTTTTCTTCAAACACAGCAATAACAAAAGTCTTAGTTAGACACAATGGCCGACTATCTACAAGATTTTAGCTTTGAGTTTGAACAACCATTGGAATTGTACTCTACGTCAGTAGACTCAACAGAGTCATTACCAGAATTGGAGGAGATCTCCACTCCTCTACTGTACGAGTCTAAAATATCAAACAAATCACGGAATTCTTCAGTGTCGTCAGAGGTATTCCAGGACTTTGACGAAAGCTTTATTGAATTGGACTTGAACTCGGAAATCGTTCCACACGACCACGTCCCTTCAAGCTATAGCATACAACTGAGTCCAAAGACGATATCGGATTCTCTACAAATCAACGATGATATAACCGATATCATTGTCAAGGGCACCAGCCATTTGAAAAACAACTACAAGATATGGCTATCGAATAAGGCATGAGGGGGCCCCCTAGAGGGGGTAATTTTTTTTACGATAATGATTTAGTTGGCATGTTCATAAGTGAGCATTGGGGGCTGGGGGTATACAGGTAATTTCAAAATGAAAATGAAAAAAAAAAATATATATATATTAGCATTTAAAGAGCGCGTAGTGTATCGTGTGTATTTTTTATCTCAGACGATATCTGTGGTCAACTTGTATGACTCAAGTCATGACTCAAGATCTTAACATCAACATAAGGCGTGCAAATGTAAACAGTTGCCTAATCTGAACGAGAAGCCTGTGGATTTTTGTGTATCACGTGATGTGTTATGTGTGCAATTATATAAATCTTGAGCTGGAGGGGCTTAATAGATGATTAATTGTATGACGATACTTATTGTTGGGCTTATATATATATAAGACTTGGCTGGTGCGTAAGCAGGTCGTATAGGAATTAGTTTATCCAAGTTGTAGCCAAGTGTATTCCCGGTATCCTCTGTAATGTCCACCTGGAAATTGTATCAGTCTGGCTCTTAACGTAACAATACTGATCCTTTTTGCCCGCTTGCTATCGTCTCTTCTGTAATGTAGTCTCACTGTGTTCCATGCTTATGTCACCTAATTCAGGGCATATACTTAGTCCCTTACATAAATTTGTAATCTTTAATCCACCACTAATTCGATTGTACTGAATGGTTTATGCTCCTAAAGTGGAACCCATTCATATTCATACAAAGACAAAAACAAGTTGGCTCCACTAGCTCAGTCGGTAGAGCGTCAGTCTCATAATCTGAAGGTCGACAGTTCGAACCTGCCGTGGAGCAATTTCTCGCCTCTTTTTTTTTGGCTCCATCTAGGAACTTATTTATATGAAAAAAAATTTCCTAGTTATATAACAATGAGTTTTCCAGAGATCAAGCCTAACGGCTCGTTAATCCTAGCATGGCAAGTCAAAAGTATGTCTCTTCCTTTTTTTCCTCTCATTTTATTCCCCCCTCTCTAACAGATAGATCGTCATGTTCTTGTTATAGGAGGTGGTGAAGTTGCAGCTAGTCGAATTTATCATTTATTAAATGCAGATGCTAAGGTTACAGTTATTTCTCCAACGATAAACGAAGAGATCCAGTTCAGAGAAGCACAATTGTTTGCAGTTCATAAAAGACAGTTCAAAGAATCAGATTTGTCATTATATGAACAAGATCAAGTAAATTTTGAAAATTTTAACGAAGATGACTATTCAAAGATTGACGAATATATAAACAATAGCAAATTCGAGTTGGTTTTAGTCGCAATTGATGATCCAGTTGAGAGTAAAAAAATCTACTATTTATCAAAATTAAAAGGCTTAAATGTTAATATTGCAGATGTACCGTCATTATGTGATTTTTATTTTGGTTCAATTTTTAGAAAAGGTGATTTACAGGTAATGGTGAGTACGAATGGTAAAGGACCAAGAATGGCTAGATTAATTAAAGATAAAATTGGTGATTTATTCAACGATTACGAAATTGATAAAACTATTTCAAATATTGGTAAAGTTAGACAATTGTTAAAATCAAAAGAATCTGGTAATGATAATAGCAGTATTAAAAAGAGAATGGAATGGATGACTTATATAACTGATTATTATACTTTTAAAGAATGGAGTCAAATTGATCCAAATCAAGTTATTAATATTTATCCAGATTTACCAAAAAAAGAGTAATATATAAATATCGTTAAAATTTTTCGAAACTAAACAAAAGTTGTCAAACTCCAAACAAAGTATAGCAAATATATAAAAAAAAAAAATTATGTAATAAAATCAATAAACCGAAACCAAAGGGGAGGGAAATGAATAAAAACAAAACCAACATTAACTTTTTTTTTTTGTTATTTTAAATATATAGTTTTTTTTTTTTTCCTTGTTTTCAAGACAATGAATCTAATTTTCCAGCAACTGCAGCTCTATACATTTCTTGTAGTTTTGAACCGTCATTTTCATCCTTATTATTTTCAGGTATACTTTCAGATTGTTGATTATCTTCATCATTTTCTAGAATTTGGTCATTATACTGTTGATAATTTGACTGTTCATAATCAAAAGTTTTACCTGTTGGCAAATAATACAGATTATTAACTGGTTGGATTAAAGGTTGTTGAAATCCATTTGATGGGATAGAACCATTTGGTAAGTTATTAACTTGTGGTTGTAAATGAGGTAAAGGAGGATTATTTAAAGGGTTTATGCCTGCAACAGATAATGTCATTAATCTCTGTTGATTTTGTTGTCTACCCCAACTTAAACGAACTCTTGAACCACCAATTTGGAAGCCTTGCATACCAGCAATGGCAGCTTCTGCATCTTCTCTTTTATCAAATCTTATGAATCCACAACCTTTACCAGGAGGGATTTTAACATGAGAAATTAAACCAAATGGTTGGAATAATGCAGCTAAAGTTTGTTCTTGAATTCCTGAAGCTAAACCACCAACGAAAACAGTGGTATTATTTGGATCGGTATAAGGGATTGGTGAAACATCGGATTGAGGTTGTTGTTGTTGATCAGGAAGGAAATATTGTTGTTGTTGAGGAGGAGGTGGAGCAACTTGTTGATATTGGTACAATAGAAAATCATTTTGTTGTTGCTGTTGTTGGAACTGATTGAAATTTGTTGAAGGGTTAATAAACTGTTGGTTAGATTGTTGGTTAATTAATAAATTATTTGAATTTCTTGGAGTTGCCAATGCAACTCTTAAAGGTCTACCAGCACACCAGACTCCAGACATTTCAGTCAATGCACGTCTTCTTTCATCTTCATCACCAAACCTGACAAAGCCAAAGCATCTTGAAGTGCCAGTGATCGGATCAGTCATGACCCGAACCGTCTTGACACTTTTGAAATGGGTTTGAAATAATGCTAATAAATGAGCCTCTGTTGTTGATGGGGATAAATCACCAACAAACAATGAATATTCAGGAGACTGCGGGATGGTGGAAGATAAGGTCGCACCTGATGCCCAATTCAATCTGAACAAGCGATTTGTGTTTGGGATGGTTGAACCATTTAAAGAAAGAGCGTTTTTAGCATCGTCATAAGTTTCAAACTCGATAAAACAATAACCAGCATGGCCCGTATTCAATGTGGCAGCCGGGGTTCCCTTTTTCGCCCTGATCAACTTGACCAAGACCCTTTTGCCCAAAGACGACCACAAGTTTACTATTGACTCTTCATCAGACCAAGGATCCAGATCACCCATCCATAAAGTTTTCGGAGGAGAAGAAGATGTTGAACTAGTTGACGAGGGAGGGTTCGGAATTGGCAACGGGGTCAAGAAATCCTGGCCTGCTAATTGAGCAACCTGAGTCACTTGGGGTTGATTTGATAAATCTACTTCATGATCTTCTTCTAATGACATGACAAAAAACACAATTTAACTGAGATGGAGGGGTGGTGGGAGGGAACAAAAAAAACGTAAAGCAAAACAAAAAGTGATAAGACAAAATGAAACCTAATGAAATTTAATAAAATCAAAGTGGCAAAATAAACAAAACTAATATAATTTTACGTGAGCTTTTTACCTTTAAAAACAGCAAGAGTGAAAAATAGTTCTTAAGTCAACTTTTTGTGCAGAAGAGAAAAAAAAATGTCCCGTCGGGGGACAAATGGGGGGAGGGGACACGGGACATTGGGAAGATCAAATGGACATTTTAGGCCCAAGGTGTTAATTGTGTGTGTGTGTGTGTGTGTGTGGTGTGGTGTGTGTATGTGTGTGTGTGTGGTGTTTGTGCATGTCGTTGTGCTTGTTGTTGTCGTTGTGCTTGTTGTGCTCGTTGTGCGTGCTTCTTGCTATGGTGATTGAGCACCGACTGAGCATCAAGTGAATCAAGACATTAAGGCCATTAAACCCAGTAACACCACTAACACAATCAAAAACAAGAGCATGGCTCATATGTTCCTCCTTGCATGTTCTGTGCTATTTTTGGGTGCCATTCTTCGAGGAGGGGGTGTTTCATTTTTTTTTAGTTTGTGCGATCCATGCTACAGTTGCTGCTGTTGCTGCTGGTGATGTGCACATTCACCACTCGTGATGGACACTGGTGACGGGGGGAAACTTTGACAGGAGCTTCATATATGGTTGACTCATGCCCTATCATGCGGCCTATAATTAGACCTTTGCCGTAAGGAGAGCTTTGAGCTCTAAAATTCAACACAAATTTTATAACACCGTCACGGGGTCCCTCTTTGTATCCCTCATGTCCGTCATATTTTATCTCAAAAAAAATAAAAATTAAAAGATCCATTCCGATACGGGGAGTCGAACCCCGGTCTTCTCGGTGAAAAGCGAACTGTGCTAGCTAGCCGTTACACTACACGGGGGTTGTTCTTTTTTTTGTTATCACGTGTTTAGTCACGTGACAGATATTCCATTTTTGAAAAAAAACAGCAAGATAAAAGGATTGTTTTTATACTTGGGTCACGTGGTGTTGAGTCAGTATTATTTTCTGTATCACGTGATAAAATTACATCAATGCTAACATCGATGTTTAATAGTTAGTATAGTCTCTCTAGTTTAGCCTCTAGAGACATTTAGGATGTAAAAGTCCTTAGAGCCAAAGTCTCTGTCAAAGTATATCCTTATGGTGAAGGCGCCCAACATATTGGTTACTTATGTTTCAATTTATTTTCTTTATTAAAACACACTATACACTTAGTTTGTCATGCTACAAGGAGTATATTAATTTATCCATGTCACGTGGTATTCTACTCTTTTAAAAAATCTCTCTTCCGTTTAGAAGTGTAGGGAACCGTAGTGCTATTGTGTGAACATTATTGAATGCTGCATTTGAAACACTGCCTTACTTTCAAAATTACAATATTCCTAAACATCACTCTATAATAAAGATTCATATTAATTGTTGTCACATGATGTATCACATGATATAAGATATCTTATATCACGTGATAAAAGTTAAAAGTCGATTCCCATCCGGCACGTGATAACTTACTACTATTCACGTGAATAGTCATGTGACAATAATCCAATCCTTATTCAAACACTAAAAGCTCATCTATACCACAATTCTATTAGCTATGGGTAATACTTCATCTGCTCCTAAGATTACCCAACAGGACAAGGCTATTTTGCAAGTGAAGCTACAGAAGGATAAGTTGATAAAGTACTCCAAGAGAATCAACTTGTTAGTCAAATCAGAAAATGACCAAATCAAACTACACTTGAGAAATAACGATAAGCAGAATGCTAAATTAATACTTAAAAGAGTCAAATATCAACAACATCTAATAGAAAACGTGTCGGACCAGATTTATAACCTTGAAAACATGCTACAAAATATCGAATTCAAGCTCGTTGAACGGGAATTTTTAAAAGGGCTATCAAATGGTAATGAGATTTTAAAGAAGTTAAATAAAGAAACGAGTATAAATGATGTTGAAAGATTGATTGATGATGTCCAGGAGAACATCGAGATTCAAAATGAAATCGATAACTTGCTATCGAATTCCATAGTGGGTAAAGATTTTGAAGACGAAATTGATGAGGAGTTGAAGGACTTGGAATTACAGGTTGGTGGGCACCAACATAGTGGTAAGCAGGTTACTTTACCAGATGTACCTAATACGGTGCCTACGGTGCCTACGGCACCTACATCACCAGTATTGCAAAACTATAAACAAGACATGTTATTAGCATGATATATACTAATCCAACCATTCTAAAAACTCTGGTGTAAAATAACTAATAATTAATCTGGCACCGGCTCTTAAAAATCCATTATGACTTTCAAAGGCAATCGTCTTTAAATCAACAACTCCCTTTTCACTTGCAGCATGTAACATTGCAAATTCTCCACTAACTTGATACGCAACAACTGGATAATCTTTAGCAATCTCTGCGGCATCTGACATGACATCTAAATAAAAAGTTGAAGGTTTAACAATAATCCCATCTGCTCCTTCTTCAATATCTCTTCTTAAAGCTCTTCTTGCCAATCCTCGACCGCCTGGAGGTAATTGATAACGTTTTCTATCACCTTGTCCTGGAACTGAACATGCAGCATCTCTGAATGGTCCATAAAGATTACCACTAAATTTGGCACTATACGACATAACAAACGTTTTGTGAGCTAGTTTCGCCTCAATGAGTCCTAGTTTGATCTCACGAACACGTCCATCAATCATATCAGATGGTGCAACACAATCAACACCGTTCTTTGCATAGTTGACTGCAACTGCTGCTATTCTTTTAACAGATTCCTCTCTGTTGATACTACCATCTTCAAACAAAACACCACAATGTCCATGTGACGTGTACTCACACAGACACACGTCCGCAATAATGTACAAATCTGGGAAATGCTTCTTCAAAACTCTTGTAGCCTGAATCACAGGTCCATCTGGATCATCTGCTGCCGTACCAACTGCATCTTTAACACCAGCTTTTAAAGGAACTCCAAACAAAATAACTGACTTCAAACCTTTCTTAACCAACGACTCAACAAATGGTACAATCTTATTGACCCCCCATCTTTTTTGATTTGGTAACGACTCGACCAAGAATTCATCATCAGCATTATCTGATATGAATAAAGGATAGATAAATATCGATTTCGTTAGCTGTCTTTCATTTTGCCACTCTCTTGGAACAGTATGTGCATAACCACCAGCTAATATACTCGAGATCTGTGTTCCTCTACCTTCTAAGAACTCAGCTTGATGTACCATTTTGTTATTTAGTGTATAAAAGTAGTTGAAATTTTTCTCGGTGTTACAAGCCTATATATAATGTCCCATAGCCATACTCATCTTCCTCCAATCCCAATGAATGGATCGCAGTCATAGATAAGACAGACTTCTATAAGTGCTCAGGCTTAAATATAAAGCAACCAAAAGAAAAGCTGTCCAAGGTTTTTAGAGGTTTGGAATCGTAATAATATTCACTACAAGACCTACTATCGATTTTGATAATATTAATGACTTGAGACCAACTTATAAGATTGAATATCCACTGTTGGGATCGTTGAGTGACGAGACAATCGATAACGATGAAATTACGTTCCTTGGACATTACTTACCCAGAAGTTTGTTCCAGTCAACAAATAAGTTATCTATATATTGTGAAGATAATTGGGCAGACGACGATGATGAAACCAATATTTATTATATCGATATACGTAGTGAGTTCACTGCTTTAAACAAAGAGCCTGTTGACACATTATGTGAGTCTGCTGCAAAATCCAGCAGATCATAAGAATTTGATGATAAACACTGTCAACAACACTATTTGAAAAATAATTTGTATTTAGGTAATGAACGTCCTATTGTCAAGATTCCCTCTTTGCGTTGTAGATTAATAATAATCGTGTATAATGTAATACAACTGTCCAGTCCCTGAGCACCTGGCTTTGATAATGCATAAATTGAAGCTGGTGAATTTTCTAAATCTGATAATCTTGAACTAAACGACTCAAAAGATGCAGCTTCTTTGCTTATCTCATGGATTCTTTCTAATCTTTGAGTCGAATTCCATATTGAGCGTGACGTTGAGACATACTCGTTCTTGATGAAGTGATTTGTATGATAAACAGCTCCAGTTTCAGCATTTGGCTCGACTACAACATGTCCCCTAGTGGAAAGCTCTAGGCTTATAAACTTATCAGGATCCGCAATTAAGAAGTTAGCAGCACTTGCAATACCATGTTCATTTAAAAATTCAATAGCATCCCCAACTGAATTTTGTTCCAATGCCAATCTTAGGGCAAAATGGATAGGTAGTTTATCATATCTAACTTCACCAGAGCTTATAGCATTCAACATTATACTCAATCCATTGGAATTGAACCCATACTTACCAATAATACCAGCTTCAGCTAAAAAGATCAATTTTGGCTTATTCGACTGATGGATCTCTAATAAGATAGTAGTATTATTGATCTCTGGTAACCAATCCCAATTCTGTCCAATAATAACTTCACCTGATGCTGAACGTTGAGCCAACGCAGTACAGCCATCTGAGATATCAACTAATGTAATCTCACTCCGAACATTTAATGCTAAGATATCTAACAGATCTCTTCCAGAACCTTTCGAAATCCCCCTTAATTCCTCTAGCAAATCTGGATATGAATCCAGTAATGGTAAAAACCTTGTAGCCCTCTTTCTAGCCTCTTCCCAGTCTACATTTTTGGTACTTTTATACAACTTTGAATATATATCAATGGCAGTATCAATTTGAACTTTGGCTACTGAACCATGTTTAAACCCAATCTCAAATGGTGATCCACTCAGCAAGGCATAAGGAATATGAGTATCATAGAATCTATTCTCTTCAATCGAGTTCATTGTAATTGGTTTTACAAAAGGAACAAATCCCTTATATATATTTATATATGGCTTATATATCCCAATTAGGAAATTGCAGTAATCTATCAACTATTTCTAAGAGTAATTCTTCTTGATATCTTGGTAAAATCAATTGGAGTCCAATTGGGAATCCAATAGATTTCTTATATTTCAACCATACTTGTTTCTCTATTTCATTGCGTGGTGTATAAACTTCTTCATCATCTTCATTGACCTTTAATACTGGGAACACTAAACTTGGGAAATCTAAAACATTGGGTAACGGTGAGTAACTGATATCATTGAAATCCTCTTTAGAACAACCTGCAATGGCTGAAACTGGAGATATTAATCCATCAATCTTTAAAGATTGCCAATATTTCCAAAATTTATCCACTTCTGCACTTCTTTCATCTTGTAAGTCCCATAATTCTGATACTTTCAAGTCTTTTGTCTCGAGCATTTCTTTGAAACCAGGTACATCTTCTCCAGTTTTATTTATTTCACTTGTTAGTTTTTTCAATCCACCACTGTTCATGAAAATATCTGCAAATTTCGAAACTTGACTAACATTATACCTAAATGGAATAACTTCATGACCTTGTGCAGTTAATCTCGATTCAACTGTCCTTAATGCTCTCATCACTGGAGGGGTTGGCTTGATAATCCCATCATCATATAATATTGCAAATTTTAGTTTAGTAGGCAGAGTAATGTCTCTGTATGGAATTGGTATAACTTTTGTATCTTTTAACCACGGTTTATTATCCAGTATAGTTTTTAAATATAATCTTAATCCAAAAACATCTCTTGCAAAGGGCCCATTTGTTCCATTAAGCGATTCTAAGCCTCTTACAACGACTTGACTATTATAGTGAGGAACCCTATTTGAAGTTGGTTTCAAGGCAAACAACCCATTAAATGAAGCAGGTTGTCTAATCGAACCACCTAAATCTGATCCAATTCCTAATGGTGAACCTTTTAAAGCTACCAGAGCAGCTTCACCACCAGATGAACCACCTGGTGTAAAATTTCTATTGAACGGATTCAGACTTTCTCCAAATAAGTTATTAAAAGTAACAACATTAAAAGCTCCAATTGGAACATTTGTTTTCAAGTAGAAAATGGCACCCGATTCAACTAGAATTTCAACATTTGGTGAATTCTTCAATTGAGGGCTATCGTTAATCTTCGATACAAGCCCAATAGTAGTTCTTTGTCCCTTTATATCGAATTCATCTTTAATTGAAATTGGTAATCCATGTAAGGGTCCAATAGGTCCACCATTTTTGGAATAATATTCATCTAACTCAATTGCACGTTTATAAGCTTCCTCAAAGAAAATCTCAGTCAGTGGATTGACCAATTGTTGAATTATAATAGATCTATGTGCAAATGCCTTTATAACTGATAATGATGACCATTCACCTTTATGAAGTTTGGTTAAAAGCTGTTCAACCGAACTATTTGTAATCTCTAGTTCTTTTGACGATAAAATTGAGGAATTTTCAATGAATTTCGAGACATTGTTATCATTTGGCACTTCAATTAACCATTCCTTGGAGATCTTTCTTTGATCTCTATATTCTTTAGCTTTTTGAGTCCAATCAGTCATTTATGGGTTATATATCAATCTTGAAAGGTATATTTTCCGCAAAAAAAAAATAAGACACTACAATTTATTAAACATTATAACAAACTATTGATACTATTTATGCTATTCATATTTAAACAGGTAATGGAAATTCACCAGCCCAGTCGTATATTTCCTTTTTAACTTGTCTTAATTCGTCAGAACCTTTGGCAATTTCAGCTTTGAAGTCTTTCAATCTATTGGCTTCCTTTGGCAAAGAAGCTTGAACTTTTATAGCATATTTAACTGCAAAGTCGATGTAGTGAACGATCTTCTTGTAATCTTCTTCACCAAGACCTCTGGTAGTCATAGCTGGTGCACCAATTCTAACACCACCTGGAACTAAAGCAGATTTATCACCTGGAATAGAATTCTTATTTAGGGCAATGTTAATGTTTTCACAAACAGTTTCGATTCTTGCACCGTCGATACCTTTATCTCTTAATGAAACTAAAACCATATGGGAATCGGTACCATCACTAACTAATTTATAGTTTAATTTTTTAAATTCTTCTTCTAAAGCCTTAGCATTTTTTAAGACTTGTTCTTGATATAATTTAAATTCTGGAGTTGCAGCTTGTTTCAAAGCAGTAGCCAATGCAGTTATGGTATGGTTATGTGGACCACCTTGATGACCAGGGAAAACTGAAAAGTTGATTGGATTTTCTAAATCATACAAGATTTCCTTACCAGTTTTTGGATTGATTGATCTGACACCTCTTCTGAAGAAGATCATTGCACCTCTTGGACCTCTTAAGGATTTATGAGTAGTTGTAGTAACAATATCAGCATATTCAAAAGGTGATGGAATAACACCAGCTGCAATTAAACCTGAGATATGGGCCATATCAACAACCAAATAAGCACCAACTTTATCAGCAATTTCTCTCATTCTTTTATAATCAATCAATCTACAATAAGCAGAAGTACCAGCAACCAAAACTTTTGGTCTAAAGAGTAACGCATTTTTCTCTAATGTGTCATAATCAATGATACCAGTTTCCAAATCAACTCTATAAGGCATAGTTTCAAAATAAGTTGACACTGCTGAGATTTTTCTGGTATCAGTTTGATAACCATGAGATAAATGACCACCATGAGGTAAATCAAGACCCATTAATCTTTCATGAGGCTTAATAATGGCCTGGTAGACTTGTAAGTTGGCTGGCGAACCTGATAAAGTTTGGACATTAACACCCCATCTATCAGCATCCAAATGGAATGCTTCCAAAGCACGATTTTGACAAAGTATTTCAATTCTGTCAATATGTTCATTACCACCATAATATCTTGCACCTGGGTAACCTTCAGAGTACTTGTTACACATTGGAGTACCTAAAGCATCGAAAACTGAAGTTGATGTGAAGTTTTCTGAAGCAATCAACACGATGGAATGACGTTGTCTATCTATCTCATCTTTGATGATGGATTCAACTTCTGGATCGGTGTCTTTCAAGTGACCTTCGATTAATTGTCTGTGGGATTCTGGTAAAGCGTAAGGCATCTCTCTTATATTTACTCTCTTAAAATACAAATAAAGGAAGAAAATTAGCGATTAAATAAAGATTAAATACCAATAAAAAAAAATTTATTCCAACAGAGTCAAAAAAAATTTGTGTCATGATAATTTCTTATAAATTTACATAAGCTATCATCAGGAGGGTGAGTGGGTTAAGTATGGAGGGATTCCCAAATAGGAAATAAAAATTTGGTAATATATATATATATATCTTTTTAACGAAAGCAGGGTGTGGCAATGAGATTAGGTAGCAGAGTCGTATCCTAGTTCTTGTAGGGACTCCTTGACAACGTTGTAGGCCGTTGCTATGTGTCCTAGGGAATCATCAAGTGAAGATATACCCATATGGCCAACTCTGAAATAGCGATCTTTGATCTCTGGAAGGATACCACTGGCTAAAATGAGATTCTTCTTGTATGTCAATGGGAAGAAATCGGCTGGCTTGACACCCTGTGGTAGATATACTGCAGTTAGTCCGTTTGCAGCGACCTCATCGTTGACAGGGACAAGAGTCAAGCCCAGGTCTTTTAGCTGCTGCTTGAACTTGCGTGACGTTTCCTTGTGCTTTTGGAATCTCGAATCAAGGCCGGCTGCTAGGATCTCGTCTAGTGACACTTTTAGGGCATTCACAAGCTGGATCGGTGGAGTTGCAAAGTACGATGGCTTACCGGCCTCAAAATTCTGCAAGTTTGGCAACCAATTTGTCAAGGACGAATAGTACGAGGACTGTACAGGTCTCTCTAATGCCTTTTTGATACCTCTCTCGGAGACGAAGCTGATAGATAAACCGGAAGGTACACCAATGGCCTTTTGCGAGGCACTTAGAACGTAATCCAACCCCCATTTACTAAACTCAATGTCCTCTACACCAACAGAGCACACACCATCGACGATTATTAGTGTTTCTGGTGACACTCTCTTAACAATCGACGAGATCTTACTAATATCTTGAACTACTGCAGTTGACGTATCAACATGGGTCAAAACAATCGATGCGTACTTCTTGGAGTTCAGTTTCTGCTCAACCTTTTCATATGGCACGACATCACCCACTGGGGCCTTTAGAACATCGAGTTTGGCCCCATAAACATCTAATGCCTTACCAAACCCGTCAGAGAAAAACCCTGTAGACAGCAACAAAACGTCTTCACCAGGATACACGAGATTGGCACCCGTGATATCCCATCCTAAAGTACCTGAGCCTGAAATAACTACCCCTTGGTCAGCTGGATTGCTTGATTTGAATAATTTACGTAAATTTTTTAAGGCACTTTGGAATATGGCTATAAATTCTGGGGAGGTATGTGATAATGATTGGATCGAATTAGCCTGTTGAACAGCTTCTGAAATAAGAATTGGGCCTGGAATAAGTAATAAATTCTCAGACATTGTGGGGGGGATGTTTGTAAAGGAGTTTTTTCGAGGGAGCAATGGCTCTTTATATACAAAACGGGATGATTTACGCATTAAACCGATAACCCACATTCATTTATTGAATTTAGATTGAATTTTAAGAAACTCCTCTTCGGATGGCTCTGACTTCTTTTTTGACTTCTTTGTGTATTTAGATTCAATCTTGGAAATTAGCTGATCTAAATCACTATGTCTCTTCTTTTGTATGAGTTGCTTTAGGTCATCGTCCGTGTCGAGCTTCCTCTTACCAAGGATCTCCCTTTGTAGCTCTTCTGCTTCTTTCGACTCGTTCTTGAGTGATTTGAGGTACTTGTTGAACGACTTTGTACGGGTGCGACTATACTTTTCCCATTTCTTGCTCGAGTCAATTATACCGTCGCTAATCAGTTTCTCAATGACGGCATATAATCGTTCTTCATCCTCCTTAGTAGCCTCAACATGGGGAATAGCCTCAAAGAGGTATAGGAAGTCGCCCTTGGATTCTATCCACGACTCGATGATATCCTGCTCCTCGTCTAGACTCGTCTGATAAAGTGCCTTGTCCTTCTGGATGTTCTCTTCATTAATCTCGACTTTGACAGAGCTGAAGTACTCAAACCAATCGAATTCTGAGTCTACGTCTTCCAACGAGCCCGTTTTATCAAATCTCTTCCTCTTTTGCGCATCCGATAGGATCAAGTAGGCGAATTGGACTTGCTCGAATTTTATCTTTACTTCCTCCTTATTAGCATCACTTGTCAGCTTGTCAGGATGGTATTTTAAGCACTGTTTTCTATATGATTTCTTTATTTCTTTCTCGCTGGCACTCTGATCAACCTCAAGTGTCGCATAGGGATCAAGATCAGGAAATGGAACAGCCATTTTTATATAAATTATGTAGAAATAGTCAAACTTCTTTACGCGTTTCTTTATTATACTACTGTGGTACTAACCGATGAGCTTAATAGGTAAAAGTTTTCAATTCAAAGGTTTTCACCAATAAGGCAAAAAATGGTGTATTATTTCAGATCTGTTGGCTCAGAAGGGTCGTACGAGGATAATCCTCGATTAGTTTATATGGGGAAGGATAAATTCGAAAATGAGGATCTGATCAAGTACGGGTTTGACACTGATATCTGGTTCCATGTTGAGAATCTAAGTAGTGCACATGTCTATCTAAGAGGCGAGGAATGGGGAGACATACCTGAAGAGTTGGTGATAGGTGAGTATTGTTGCGATTCTTCCTTTTGGTGTCTAACTGACAAAAAAAAGATTGTGCACAGTTGACTAAGGCAAATTCAATACAAGGTAATAAAAAAAATGACGTGAATGTTATCTATACACCACGGTCCAACTTGAAAAAGACAAAAGGTATGGTAGAAGGAGAAGTCAGTTTCAAAAACCCCAAGAAGGTTAAGAAAATCCATATCCAGACTAGAAACAATTCGATAATTAACAGATTGAAGAAAACAAGAGAAGAAATCGTTGGGAAACAACATCTAATCGACGCAAAGTTGGATAACGATAAGGAGTCAATCAACAAAGTGTTAGAGGCTAAAAGACTGAAGGAATTACAGGATAAATTGGAAAAGGAGAAAATTGCCAAAGAAAAGCATTTAAAAGAAACACTATATGATGATTTATTTAGTGAGGAGGAAATCAACAAGTCAAGCAACCAGAAAAGACTATATGATCCCGAAGATGATTTTTGGTGAAAGGGGCCCTTTCCCACCCTCGACTACATATGTATCTGGATTGGAAAAAAAAAATAAAATGCTCAATAAATACCCTATATGTAAAATTTTCTTTTTATAAAAATTGACCCTATTTCAAGTTACCAGCAAAGTTACCAGCTTCTCTTTGAGAATCCCATTTTTCTATCCAGTCAACAGGACACAATGACGAGTAAGTTCTGAAGAAAACTTTACATGGTTCGAATTCTTCACCTTTAGCATTGATACATTTATGATAGTCAACATATGATTGCCAGCAGTGTCTAGATTGATTTTGGTTTGGGAATCTAGCGTCAAATCCAACAGTTCTCAAAGGTGATTCTTCAGACATCTTTTCTCTTATTCTTCTTAGAAATTGAATAAAATAGTAAACTTATTGAAGAAAAGCTCATATGTTTTTTTTTCGGTTGTTGAAGATTATTGAAATATCCTGATTGGCCCATATTTTCACGTGATATATCCTCGGAAATGTTTTGAGTATTTTGGGCATACGTTTTGTTGACAAGATGGAGGTTGTTCATGAGGGAAGCGCTGTTTAGCATTTGTTTAATATATCTTACATGTATACATATATTTAAAGCGAGTTTTTGTACATCAAATTGTGTATTTTCTCAACCCATGAAGAAGCTAATATGGGGTTGATTCCATATTCCGAGGGTATCTGGACTATATTTACAAGTCATGTGAATTTCACGTGATATTATTCATTCTTCACGTGATTATCACATGACTAAACTTTCACGTGAATATCACGTGAAAGTCACATGACTTGTGAATTTTTTCTTTCTTCAAACATAAAGTCATTATGAAGCTACATCTTTGTTATTATACACTCGAGAAATGTCTAGAAGTGGTAAGTATTTCAAGGTAGAACTGCCTGAGATAAAGGACTAACGTTTTTGTAAGCTTATGAGGCTGTACGACAAGATACACCAGTATACGATGCTAATACGTCCGATGAGGAAGAAATACCAGATACTCCATTAGAACCAATAATCTATTCAAATAACGAATCTAACTATATTTGTTCGAATTTTATACCAGATGACGATAATATAATATTTGGTGAAGATTATATAATAGTTGGTTTGAAAATTAATCAAAACTTAGTGATAAAGGGCCAATTCATATTGGAAATTCAAAGAGGTGCTATTTTGATTAATAATGTCATTTATCACTCATCAACACCAAAGCTGACTTTTTTAAATCCAATATCCAACTCTATTCCCTTGATACAGTCCACGCAAGTGATTGACCGATCTAAATGTAATGATTTACAAAGTTCAGAGAACGAGCATCTCTTCACATCAGATTATAAATCTGTCATAAAGTTATATTCCCTTTCCACAGGATTAGAAACCATTGGCAAGATATGTCCATTGTTCAAGAACCTATACTGGAATAATAATTTCTCCAATGATGATTTAAAATTTTTTGATAAAATTGAAAAAACATTTCTACTTTATACTTTTTCCATTATAATTAAGCCTGATAATTCAGTATCAATTATTCAATATAAGAATTGGATCAGTGAAATTGATCGTTTAAATGACTTATATGCCAAAAATGAACTGTTAAAAGTTTTAGTAATTGGTGGTAAAAATTCAGGTAAATCAACTTTATTAAGATTATTATTACAAAATTTCTTAAATATTTCTATTGAACCAGTTAATTTCTTGGATTTAGATCCTGGCCAATCAGAATACTCCAAACTAGATTCTATTTCATTAAGTAAAATTGATGAATTTCAATTTGGTAACCATCTTTCATTAACAGCACCAAAATCACAAGTCAATCATTATATTGGGTTTACTTCCCCTAAGGATCAACCAAACAGATATAATGAGTTGATTCAAGATTTAATTAACAGATATAACAATGATGGGTTACAGAAAAATGAAAGTTTACTAATTAATACACCTGGCTGGATTAAAGGTTATGGTGTTGAAATAATTAAAACATTGATTATTAAAACTGAACCAACACATGTTATCTACCTAAATTCTGGTAGTAATGAAATAGAAGAACTCAAAATCCCCAAAGATATAGAATTATCTCCATTATTAGGATTTTATCAGAGTTCAAATCAAAGGTATTCATCATCACAACTAAGAATCTTTAAAAATTTATCGTATTTCCATAAAATTGAAAATTACAAATTCGACTTTGCTCCTTTAGTCTTCAAATCCCCATTACAAGTGAGCTATGGCTCGAATGGTATTAAGGCTATAACAATTTTAGAAATTTCAGGTTTAAATTTTAGTGATATTAAAATTTCATTAGAAGGTTCAATTATTGCAATACATACGATTAAAAAGGAAGACTTAATAGACTTAAACATAAAAAATAAAGATAGGATCCCAATAATTGATTCAAAAGATTTTAAAGCTACAATTAAATTCAAATCCTTAGGTTTAATCCATTCAATTAATGAATTTGAGAAAATAATTAACTTATATATACCACCTTATGAAGATTTATCCAAGAATGACAATGAAGATTTTATTCTTATTAGAGGTAAAACAGAATTACCAATCTGGGAAATTGCATCAAATGAAATTTTGAAGAAATTTGATAGATCAAATCTACCATTTGTTAGTTTTAACAAAAATTCAGATTATGATAAAAAATGGAAAATTAGGAAAAATGTCTATAGAAGAGGTCAAGAATGAAAAGTTTTCATTCTTCCTTAGTTTCATTTGAATCATTTAATGACCATCCCATTTTTTTATTTAATCTTTCATATTTTGCGCGATCTTTATCGTTAACACTTGGTTTAACCGTATTTAAAGCCTTTTCGAAATCAGCACTTGTAACCAGAATTGAATTACAATCATCTTGATCCATCATTTCTTCATCATCCTCTTTTGATTCACCTTGAGTAAAAAATTTTTTCTTTAATGCAATAACACCAGCTTCTCTAATTAATGATGATAAATCTGCACCTGAAAAATTTCTACATCTTTCATCGTGTGCAATTGTTGATAAATCAACTGTAGGATCTAGTGGAGTTTTATTTATGTTAATGACTGTTTTCAAGATCTCTAAACGTTCACTTGCCGTTGGCAATTCAATGAACAAAGTTTTATCTAATCTACCAGGTCTCAACATTGCAGGATCTATCATATCAGGTCTATTCGTTGCACCAATAACGAAAATACCCTTACGATCATTTAATCCATCTAATTCTGTTAATAATGTATTAACAACTCTTGATGAACTTTCTGATAATGATGAATCTCTTCTTGGTACTAATGCATCTAATTCATCAAAAAATATAACGCATGGCACTGAAGCTCTAGCCCTAGTGAAAACTTGACGAATAGCCTTTTCAGACTCACCAACATATTTATTCAATAGTTCAGGTCCTTTAATACTGATGAAATTTGCTCTTGATTCATTAGCAACTGCCTTTGCTAATAATGTTTTACCACAACCTGGTGGACCCCACATAAGAACACCAGCTGGTGCATGGATACCAACTCTTTCATAAATTCCAGGATTTCTAATTGGTTGAACAATAGCCATATTTAATTCAATCCTAATATTAGTCAAGGCTCCAACATTATCCCAAGTAACATCAGGTACTGTAGCAAAACCTTCTCTTTTTGCAGTTGGTTGGATTGTAGGTAATGCAGTTAAAAAATCATCAAAATTTATAGCTAAAGGAGCTAGTTGTTCTGGAGTTAATGGATCTGGATGTTTTATAAGAAACCTTTGAATAGTTGATAATAAGTTTTCACTTAAATCTTCATCAGCTAAAGAACTGAAAATTCTTTTTATTGCACAGATACCTGCTGCTGTAGTTAAAGCTTTCAAATCTGCACCAACATAACCGGGAGTCGATTTAGCTAATTTACTAAAATCTAAAGCTCCATCAATTTTCAGGCTTGAAGTCATTTTTTTCAATATATGTAGTCTTGATAATTCATTTGGAACATTTAAACAAATTTCTCTATCAAATCTACCAGCTCTTCTTAATGCAGGATCTAACGAATCAGGTCTATTAGTTGCACCAATGATTATGACAGGATTTCCATTAGTTTTATCCAAACTTAGTTCATCAATAGAGGTTAACATTTGTGCAACAATTCTTCTCTCCATTTCTCTTTGAGCCCCTTCTCTCTTTGGTGTTATAGCATCAATTTCGTCAAAAAATATTATACATGGAGCTAAAGTTTTAGCTTCATCAAATAATTCACGAATTTTTTTCTCACTTTCACCAGACATACCACTTACAACTGATGGTGCAGATATACTTATAAATGGAACTTTTAAATCGCCAGCTAATGCATTTGCTATAGTAGTTTTACCACAACCTGGTGGACCATGTAAAAGAACACCTCTTGGAGGCTCAACTCCAGTCGCTTGGTAAATCTCTGGATGTAAGATTGGCATTCCAACTAATTCCATAAGTTGGGATATTACATCGTCCATACCACCAAGTTCTTGTAAAGAATTTTTAGGAGGTGCTCTATCTTTTTCTACTTTAAATTAGTATTAGGTTTTAAAAGTTCTTTCTTTGTGTTGAAAGTGTGCCTCAACTTACCTTTTTGTCTCTTGGAAGGTCTGGAAGAATCCTTATTTTTTCTTTTAGATTTTTTAACTTCTTCATCTACTTCAGTATCATTATTCTCTATTGGTGTCTCTATCTGTGTTTCAGCTTTAGTATTCCATAAATTCACAACGCTCTTATTAAGTGTATTGGAGTCCTTAACTTCCATTAACTCATCAATCTCAACCCCATCGAACTCACTATCTAAATCTTGAATCTCATTACCATTGGTAAAATTTTGAATTTCCAATTTTTCTTCATCTCTAATCTCTTTAAGGACTCTTTCTAAAGTTTTCTCCAAAAGCACTTTTTTAACCCTTTGTAAAGACAAATCCTTTTGCTGTGAATAAATCAAAATCTCTGATAACCTTAAGTCTTTAGCTAATGCTATATTGGCAAATTCGTCTTCTTCATTTGGATTAATTTTCTTGTTCTCCGCTGTTTTCTCGTCTAAAAGTCTATATATTAGATTCGACAACTTGGAATCTAACGACTGCGTCAACGTTCCACTCTTCTTAGAAGATTTAACCTTAACCATTTTACCAACCTTTCAAGATGAGATGAGCTTACTACGAAGAAAATATTTATTTGAGATTTATTTTTACACGTTACCCTGAATTTTATCGCTTTTTTTATTAAAACAACCCGTTTTATAATGACACAAAAGTTCCTTTTCTCATTAAATTAGTAGTTGAAGATGAGGTGTATGTGTGTAGCTGATTATCTTGTATGTATTATTGTAGTTGCATCTTGATATTGCTCGAAGGTCTGGTGAAATAAGCCCAATTTTGGCCCAAGATATGGGTATGACCAAGGTGGGATATCTTGGATATCTTGGGTGTAAGTGTTTTTAATGTGGGTATTTCGAGTGTAAGTGTTTCAAGGTTTGAGTGTAAGTGTTTCGAGCTGAAGTCTCATGTCTGAACCCTAAGTCATCTACAATGTTCAGCACCAAAATTCCACATTCTATTAAAGATCGCCATTTTCTACAGCTATAGCTCTATTAACAACATTCAAATGGTCTTTTAATCTTTGATCATTTTCGTGGAAACACAATCCTCTTTCTATATCAACTTTGGCTTGTTCCAATCTACCTAAATTTAAACTTGCAATAGCTCTTCTCAAAAAATTATCAGGTGTGTTAACCTGGGTGCCCAATAGCAAGTCAGCATCATTATAAGCCTCAATAAATTGTTTATTCAAAATATAAGCATCGCATCTTGCCTGTAATATTCCATTTAGTTCCTGTAATTGGACAGCAAACGATTCCCATCTTGCTCTTCTACCAGCCATATCAATAGCCAACGATAGTTGTTTAATGGCCTCGTCTAGCTTCTTTCTCTTCAATGCATCAATACCAGATTGAACCAACTTCTTAATCAATGGAGATAATTGCTTTGCTGGCTCTGGAGACTCTGGAATTTCAGATTTAATTGAGATAAGGTCTTTGGCTAATCTGTTTAGCTGCTCGACCTCCTCTACGAGCTCTAGATCCTCATGATCATTTGCCCTTATGACTTTACTTACAGGATCATATTCAATCAATGACATTGTTGGTTTAATAGAGGTTCAAAGTTACAAAGTGAGGCCGAAAAAAAAATGGGCAAAAAATGAAAAGGATTTTAAAAATGCCTAATGGGGAAAATATGCCAAATGGGTATAGTATAGTAGTAATGTAAAGATGGAGGTATAAAGATACAAGAGATTGTATTAAGAGTGCATGGTATAGAGGCCACTCTGTGTCTAGGCCACTCTGTGACTACAACGTCTATAACCCTACGGGGGATGTATTAGACTAATCTATAAATCAGCATCATCTTCATCAGGTAACGGCAAGGCAGTTGCTTGGTCGATTTCTTGTTGGTATTGTTGCATTAGTTGAGTGTCAACTTGAACTTCTGGTGGTGCTAAGGCAGGAGCTGCAACGAATTCTAATTGTGGGTTACCAACTAATTTTCTTGCTAACCATAAGAATGGTTTTTCAAAGTTGTAGTTTGACTTGGCCGAGATATCGTAATATTGTAAGTTTTTCTTACGGTGGAATGTGATTGTTTTGGCTTTGACTTTACGTTCTTTAACATCGACTTTATTACCACATAAAACAATTGGAATATTTTCACAAACACGTACTAAATCTCTGTGCCAGTTTGGAACGTTTTTATAAGTGATACGCGAGGTAACATCAAACATGATAATACCACATTGACCGTTAATATAGTAACCATCTCTTAAACCACCGAATTTTTCTTGACCAGCGGTATCCCAAACATCGAATTTAATTTCACCATAATTTGTGAAGAAACCTAAAGGATGAACTTCAACACCCAAAGTGGCGATATATTTTTTTTCAAACTCACCAGTTAAATGACGTTTAACAAAAGTTGTCTAGATGTTAGGATCATTGGGTTGATTAAGGAGAGAGAGAGAGGAGAGAAAAAGAGAGAGAGCGCGGCCCCTCCTCCTCCCCACGACGAAAAGCGTATTAAAAGATACATACTTTACCAGTACCACCATCACCGACAAGGACTAATTTAAAAGTTGGAACTTCTTGTGCCATTTTGATTTTGATAAAAGGGGACTCTTGTTTCTTTTAAAAGGGAAAATTAATCTGGAAATTGCGATCGAAGAAAAAAAAATTTAAAGGGCAAAAAAAAAAAAAAAAAACCAAAAATTAGTTAATTCGTAACCATAGTGATTTTTTTTTAGAAGAATTAAAAAAAAAACAAAAACAAAGAGATTATATAAGAACTTATGTAATGAATGATTATGTAATTATTATGTAATAAATGATTATATAAGAACTTATGTAATGGATGGTTATGTAATTATTATATGATTAGTTACATAATCAGAAGATAAAGGTACGAGATTGGGATTATATAAGCGTATTACAGTAGAAGGTTTATGTTTACGAGAATACAGAAGACAAGAGAAGATTAAAGTATGACACAGGTGACAACTACTCACATAATCACATAGTCACATAATCAACACCAATACACAATAATGTATAGCTGTTTAGTATAGAGGAGGCGTCGTTGCATGATTTTAACATATATCGTATATAAAAGGGCGGCTAGATGTGAACATTGTTGAACATTGTTGAACATTGTTGAATTTTATTGAACATTGTTGAATGTTGACATTAGACGCTATAGATATGTAGACATTGGTGGTTCCATCTTCCATCTCCACTTCATGTTGAGTGACTTCTACACCACATTAAATAAAAATGACATCACCCAGCCCATGGATCCCCAGTAACAATTTACACAGCGGTTGATGACAAACACTCTTTTAAGAGACTCACTGATCTCTTATCACTGATCTCCTCCAGCACATACACCTTGTGCAATTGTTATACAATTCCTCTCGCCTTTGCGTCAGCCTCAGTTCACCGTCTTCAATATGTTCCCCAGTAGCTCCTTCTCGTCCTTGTCATGCAAAACCTTTGGCGGCGGCGCAGGTAGATTCGGTAAATTTGGTGGCGGTGGGAGTATTTTAGTTTCTGATAACTTGTATAGATCAATATTCTGTTTAAACTCTGAGCCAGGGATCCCTCGATACAGTTTATCTGTTGTTATCTCAAACGGCAGCTCCGTAGGATTCCATATCCCCAATTTCTTCGCCTGCTCTATGTTCCGGGTTAGTCTCCATATGCCTATAAAACCACCACTAAAACTCACCTTCGTAGTAGTCGCACACAAGCTTGACGTGGTTTTTACCAGTGAGATGGTTCTTACGCACGCTCGTAGCATCGTGGGTCAAGTAAGCTAAAAAGAAAAAACTGTTAGTATTTTTCAACCACCAACTCCCGCGCCATACAACGACAAACAAAAAACCACACCTACATTTGCAGTAATCACAATAGAATCTAACCATTTTCCCCCCAACAACCTAATAAAGCCAATTGGAAATATCTAATGCTATGAAATAGCTTTCTCTTCCTCCCTCCTTTTTAAATTTTTTTTGCTTCCTTCCTTCATATCGATTACCCGGATTTGTTTTTTTAAAATACCCAACGCACACCAAAGTGGAAAAATAATCAAATAGAAAACCACCCCCCCTTCCCATTCCAATAAATCCAATAATGTTTGCCTTAACACGTTCTGTTGTTCAAAGAAGCGCTTTCCGTTCCTTCTCTTCAATCCCAGCGAGAAGAAGTAAGTGTTTTAGCTGGCCATGGGGGTCGTTTTTATAATCTGCCCAGTGGTTGTTTTTTTTTTATCCGCCCAGTGGGTTGTTTTATTATCCCCCCAGCGGTTGTTTCCAAATGGAAAAGAAAACTAATACTAACTAACTAGATGCTATTCAAGATTTGTACATCAAAGAATTAAAAGCTTTTAAACCAACTCCATTATCAGCCGCCGATTCTGAAGGTGTTGTTAGACCATGGAACTCACCAAGTAAACCTCAAGCGCCAACTTTAGAAGTTGATGCTGCGACTCAATTAAGTGATTATGAAAACGCGGAAGTTGAAGTCCATTCACACGCAACCTCAGCTTCTGGCGAAGCAATTAGTGAGGAATGGTTTGTTTTGGAAGAGCCAGAAGAGGACCACCATTAATGATACATATAGATACGAGAATAAAATATTCAGTCATGTGGGTGTAGTCGTGTGGTAGTGTATTGTAGCGTATAGTGTATAGTGGTAGCCCATAGTGGTAGCCCATAGTGTCAATTGTTATCTTAGGCCCGTAAGTCGTGATTTTTGCCCATGAAAATCTCCTTTGTAAACAATGGTTGATATCGAGTCTGTGAAACGTGGTGCTGAGCTCATAAACTCTACTCTATTTGCTAAGGGCTTCCTCAGTGGTGACAAGCTATACTTCAAATCTATCAACGGTGTCGACGAGATCGACGATATCAACAACGATAAACAAGTCATCAACACGATATATTCGTTACTACAAGAGCTTGAACAAACCAAAAACGAGAAATTTTTCCTTCA
This sequence comes from Wickerhamomyces silvicola, assembly GCA_030570795.1. NCBI lineage: Eukaryota > Fungi > Ascomycota > Saccharomycetes > Phaffomycetales > Wickerhamomycetaceae > Wickerhamomyces > Wickerhamomyces silvicola. Next base: position 88,781 of record JAJLWN010000016.1, on the reverse strand, counting down.
AGAGCAGTTAAAGGATAAAACAGAGATTATTACGCATTATGAATCATCAAATAAAGAGTTGAATGCTAAAGTTGAAAATTCGAATCGGAATGTTAATCAATTAACTAATGATAATTTAGGATTGAAAAATGATATCAAGTTGATGAAAACGACTCAATCGTTCAAGGACAAGCAGCTGGCTCATGAGAAATCAATAAACTCCTCCTTGAAGACTAAGTTCGAAATTGATATAAAGAAGAAAAATTTAATCATTGTACAGTTACAGGATAAATTACTTAAAAAAAGTTCAAAGAACTCAATCAAGGGTAATAATTTTAATAATGAAGTTGACTCTAATTCATTGGATCTAGATGATGAATTAGAGAAGATGATGGTTAATCTAAGTAAATTAATTCAAGATTTAACACTTCAGAATGATGAAAATATTAAGTTCATTGAGTTCTTAAACAACTATTTTGTATTATTAAATGATTATTTGACGAATAAGTCAAGTTTACCACCAACACCCAAGTTTTTCATGGAGAATTTTAAGCCATTGGAGCAAGATCAAGATTTAAGTATTAAAATCAGTAAAATAGTCGATTTTAGTCAAATCCAATCAACACTATTCGCCAATTTAAATAATTTTTATGATTTAATAACTTCAGACAAGATTGATTCAAATTTAAACAACGTCATTGCTTTACAAAATGAGATCAACTTGTTGAAGAGGAACTTGACAATAGCGATAGAAACGAACGAAAAATGGACAAAGAAGTTTCAGAATAGTACGCAGCAATAAGTTAAAAGATTATATGTATTAAGTCATATGTAGGATTTATAATTTTTCCTCGCTATATATATCAGAAACGTCCGTGTATCCAAGAATTATACCCTATGGGCCCCGTATTGCAGCTTTTTCGTTCCTTGCCTCGTCATCATCATCGTCATAATCGTCGTCTATGTAGCCCTTCTCCTCATCGCTCTCTTCGCATCTATGTAGTTCCACAATCAAGAATATGATTGAGATGAGGAACACGGAGATGATGATTCCAATAAAGAATAAAATCATTATAGTTAGCACCGACACTAAGAATTCATGTGAGGACAACGAGTAGTCGTGCGACTGATTCTTGTAGATTGATAGTATTAGCTCGCTTATTAATTCCAACATGGGTGTCCACGGTCTCTATTTGTGTATGGTTTTTCTTCAGCGTGGTGTCCAGTGTGGTGTCCAGTGTGGTATCCAGTGTGGTATCCTATATCCAATTATCCAAAGCTCCAATATCTCACTGAAATTTCGTGTCTCACTATTTTTTCGCCTTTCTATTTGATTCCTGTTAGAGTCGGCTTTTTAGGGTATAACCTCAATTGATATATATGAATACAAATGGGAAAAAAAAAAAAAATTAATAAGTCTTTATCCAAACAGTGACAATGTTTGAACTGGTATCGTTTATGTGTTTAATTATGTCTTGAGACTCTTAAATTTTGAGGATTAATTATACGTTTTATATATGAAAATATCCGTAGCCGAATCTTCCTAATTGGTTTTATATTATGTGCATAATTTCCTAAAAGGGTAAATGAGCTTTGTTTACGTTTATAAAGCATTTTTGATGAAGCGTGATTCTGGTTCATGCTGAGTGTTGTCTGTTATGGATTGTAAGGACTGTATTGTGTGTTGTATTGTGTGTGTTGTATTGTGTGTGTTGTAAAAATTTACCTAAAGTTCTACCGTCTACCGTACTCTCCTGTACTGTCTAGGTATATTCATCTACTTATCCTCAAGATTGACATGGATAGATTTTGTCTGGGTGTACCACAGTGATGTCCGCGTATCCTAGCTCTCTTCCAATACCACTGAGCTTGTAGCGACCAAAACTCGCTTTAAATATCCTCGTCATTAGATGAATTTACCCAGTTCCGGCCTTTAGCCCTTTGGCAAGTTTATGTGCCTTCTTAATGTCCTTGGTGAAGACTGCAGACCCTAACCCATATATTGTTGGCTTTACTGAGAGCATCATCGTACCCTTTGAACTTTGTAACAAGTGGGCCAAAAAAAATCTCCTCTTGATATAATTTCGAGTCAACTGGAACGTCCAAAAACACTGTAGGGTTGACAAACCAACCTTTGGATTGAGTTACAGGCTCGTCTCCAATTAATTTAGTCAATTTTTCCTCTTCAGTACCATGCTTGATATAAGACTGGACTCTATCTAATTGAATTTTACTAACCAAAGGTCCAACTGTTGTTTTGGAATCCCAAACATAACCAACAATCCAATTCTCTTTAATGTATGCCGAAAATTTATTCAAAAACTCATCGTAAATTCCCTCCTCAACTAAAATTCTAGAGTTTGCAGTACAGTTTTGTCCAGAGTCATAAAAATAACTGCTTCATCGATATTAGCATCTTCAAATATAACACTTGGTGATTTACCACCACATTCTACTGCCTTTAAATTCGAAGTTGATAATCTTTGGATAGTTTTACCCACTTGGGTACTTCCAGCAAATGAAATCAACATCTAAATGCGATGCTAGTGAACTGCCCGCGATCTGGACCTAAACCTGAAACAATATCAACAACACCTGGTGGGGGTACCAGCCTCTTTTAATTAATTGTGCAAAATAGAACAATGATAATGGTGTGTTTTTCTGCAGATTTAATAACAACAGTGTTTCCAGCAGCAATTGCACTTTGAAAAATTATCCATAGCTAATGGATAATTCCATGGAACAATTTGAGCAACAACTCCATATGGTTCTTGAACTTCATAAACAAATTTATCCTCATTGATTTTATCGGTATAACCAGCAAAATATTTGGTTAACTCGATGATTTTGAGCCAAATCATTCATTGCATTTGTTTCATAAGGTTTCCCAATGCATCAATCTTTGCAAGTAAAATCTTGATCTCTTTCTATCAGTTCTGATAATTTATATAAAAGTGCACCCTTCTCAGAGTCTATCTCTCCCCATCTCGTTTCATATGATTTCACGAGCTGCTTTAACTGCCAAATCAATACCTTGTTCATTTTGTTGCAAAGAACTGAAGTAATTTCTTCTCCAGTACTTGGGTTAATCGAAGTTATTTTTTCAGCTGAATGCGATTCAACAAATTAAATTATTGATGACCAACCCAATAGGTTGTTTATAAGTTTCACCAGTTGGTAGCTTAATATCGACGAATAGTATTTTAGTTATTAAAGGAAAATGGTTTTATATTCGAGTATTGGTATTATATACTTTCCATAGTATTGGTATTATATACTTTCCCCATTAGGAAAGATTAAGCATCTATTTCCCAAAGAGGAGTAATTCCCTAATTAGGCAAATATTGTGTGTTTTAATTATGTGTTTAAAAGGCTTCTGGTATTTACGATTCTTTGTGTTTATGATGGTATATGATGGTGTTTAAAATGGGATCTGAGAGTGGTTTTTAGCATGGTCTAGTATAAGTGCTTGAAGATCGGGAATATTCATCACTTTCGCAGACTAAGGTCAAGAAAAACACTCTAAATGGTCTCCAAAGACTGTTCCCAGAACAATACTCCCACTAAAACTAAGGCTCACATAGTCCATAATGCCATCATGTTCTTTAAATATTCTTATACTCATTTTGTATAATTTCCTATTTAGGCCACTTTTTTTTTTGGTTGTCATAGAAACTTTTTTTTTCTTTATATTTTGGTGCTTTTTTCACAAAACGTAAACAAAAGAGATTTGGAAACTTATACAAAAGATCAAATATGGATTACTCACCTTCGCCTTCTAAAGTGAAATCGCAATATGCGTTCTTAGATAATTCTATTGAGGTAGGAAGAAGTGATAAGCTGAAAAGAATGTCTCCATTGAAAAGTCAAAAAGATACAGAAACGATTCATGAAAGACAAAGGAAATTTCTCAACAAGTATCAAGATTTGTCGCCGGAGAAGAAGTATATATCTTCCGAGTCAACGTCGAGGTTGTTCAAGAGCATCGGGAACGGAGTTCCAATTGACGATGATGTTAAAATAAGCTCGAACATGATTGAGAAGATAATCAGGGAAAATGAATCATTAAGACATCAGCTTAAGGATTCTAGAAGGGAAAGGGAATTAATTAACGGGTTTGCCAATGGTCTAAAGGAGAAATTGGTCAAGTATAAGAAGAATAACGATAATTTGAAATTTGAGAATGATAACTTAAAACTGGAGATTGAAGAGTTGAAGGGACAGGTCCCTGCTGCTGGGGTCCCTGAGGCTCCAATTGATAAACCTGATACTAGTAACACAAAGGATATATTTGAGAGGAATGAGGAAACCCGCATTGAAGAGAGAATCGTACATTTAGAGAATGAAGTGCTCAAGATTAGCGATAAACAAGATGAAAAATTCGAATATATAAAGAATGAGATTGAGTTTCTCAAGAATTTGTCATTGAAGGGGACAAAGGTTCCAGATGTACCGGAGGTACTTCCAGTGACTGAGCCTCCAGTGACTAAGTCTCCAGTGACTGAGCCTCCAGTGACTGAAGATGACCTAATACTAAAGGAAACCAAGGAGCTAAGAGAGCTCCAGGACAAAGTGGACCAATTCACCAAGAAGCTTCAACTAAGAGAGGAAAACAAACTACGCAAGTTCAACTTGAACAAGGAATTACAAAAACTAACGACACAATTGCAGATTGAAGAGACTCCAAATCACGCACAAAACAACACAACCACAACCAATGAGAAACCACGTCCCCAGTGCAACGTCTGCGGCCCCTCTCTGAAGACTCCTGAACAGTCTGACAATAAAACATCGTTTAAAATCGGTAATACAACTTGGTATTAACTACATACCGAATCAGTATAATTTCCTAACTAGGTAGTTTCCCGATAATTTTTTTTCCTCTAAAATTTCTCGTTTAGCCCCAAAATCGTACTAGAAACCCTTCAGAAAAAAAAAAATCAGCTAAACGATCACTTATAAACAAACTTCGAATTCCCACATTCTTTAAAAGGCTAAAAAAAAGATGGCTACTGCTATTGAATTCCTCAATCAAAATGTATCGACTTTGCAAAGTCCAATTTTTCATTCGCTGCAAGAATCTTTAACGGTTGAGTTTATAACCGAGTACCTTAAAAGTATCTCATGGTGGAAATTTTTGTTTACGGTAGTTGCTATTGGTTTGGTATATGATCAGGTTGCTTATCAGTTGAATAAGGGGTCTATTGCTGGTCCTAAGTATAAAATTTGGCCGGTTATTGGACCATTTTTAGAAAGTTTGGATCCTAAATTTGAAGAATACAAACAGAAATGGGATTCCGGTCCATTGTCGTGTGTTTCGATTTTTCACAAGTTTGTTGTCATTGCAAGTGATAGGGACTTAGCCAGAAAGATTTTCCAAAGTCCTTCTTTTGTTAAACCGTGTGTTGTTGACGTTGCAGTTAAGATTTTAAGACCAGAAAACTGGGTTTTCTTGGATGGTAAGGCACATGTTGATTACAGAAAGGGTCTTAATGGATTATTCACGAAGCAAGCTTTGTCTCCATATATTCCAGGTTTAGAGGTTGTTATGGATAAGTATCTTGATCATTTCCAAGAAATTTCCAAAAATGGGCCAGTTATCTTTTTCCATGAATTGAGAGAAATGATGTGTGGTTTATCTTTGAAAACATTTTGTGGTGATTATATTACTGAGGAACAGATTAAGAAAATTGCTGATGATTACTATTTAGTCACTGCAGCTTTAGAATTAGTTAATTTCCCAATTATTTTACCATTTACCAAAACTTGGTATGGTAAAAAAACAGCTGATATGACAATGAAAATTTTCGCAGATTGTGCAGGTGAAGCTAAAAAATATGTTAAAAATGGTGGTAAACCAACTTGTATTTTAGATGCTTGGATTAATGTTATGGAAGAAGCAAAGAGGGAAAAGGAATCAAATCCAAATTCAAAATTATCAGTCAGAGAATTTTCTAATAAAGAGATTTCAGAAGCTATTTTCACATTTTTGTTTGCATCACAGGATGCTTCCTCATCTTTAGCTTGTTGGTTATTCCAAATCGTTGCTGATAGACCAGATGTTGTTGAAAAAGTTAGAGAAGAACAATTAAGGGTCCGTAATGGTGATCCAAATGCCCCACTAACTTTAGAATTGATTGAAGAAATGACCTATACGAATATGGTTGTTAAAGAGTCTTTACGTTATAGACCACCAGTTATCATGGTCCCATATGTTGTTAAGAAGAAATTCCCTATAAACGATACTTACAATGCACCAAAGGGCTCTATGGTCATCCCAACGTTATACCCTGCTTTACATGATCCAGAAGTTTATGACGATCCAGATACTTTTATTCCAGAACGTTGGGTTGAAGGTTCAAAAGCTAATGAAAATAAGAAAAATTGGTTAGTTTTCGGCACTGGTCCACATGTTTGCTTAGGTCAAACTTATGTCATGTTAACGTTTACTGCTCTATTGGGAAAAGCTTTATTATTCAATGATTTAAATCACAAAATAACACCATTATCTGAAGAAATCAAAGTCTTTGCAACCATTTTTCCAAAGGATGATTTGATCTTAAGTTTCACCAAAAGAGATCCTTTATCTTCTGCTTAGACATTTTTTATTCTTTGAAATATTTATTGAATATACTTTGTTTTATAAAGCTCTTTCTTCTGTTAAATCTATATAGTTTGAATAAATTTAATTTTATTTATATTTATCCTCTTTAATCCTTTTTTTTTAAATCACACAACCACTCTTATAGTAAGATTAGACCTATTTTGACACATTTCAAAAATTTTCGAGAAGGAAATTCCCAACCATCATCAACAAATGAGTACACAAAAAATTGGATTACACCCATTGGTGTTATTAAACATATCAGATCATTATATAAGACAATCACAAAGACCAGGGAACCAAATTAGTAAGTTTTAGTCTCTTCTGATAAAAATAGTTCTAATTTTATTGTTAGTTGCTGGTATCCTACTTGGTAACGAAAGTAAAAGTGTCTTACAATTAGTTAATTCATTTGAACTGGTTCTTGATGAAGAGGAAGTTGACTTTGGCTATCTTAATGTGAGGTTAGAACAACACTCTATGATTCTTCCAGAAGAATATATTATTGGTATTTATCAAGTTGTTGATGATAAGAGATTAGCCCCTACCACTTTCATTGAGTCACTTGCACAAAAATTGGCAAACTATAACTCTAATCTAGTAACATTGATATTTGATCCTAAACTAGCTTCTAAGAAGTTTTCTAATGTTCGATTTCTCAAGCTTTATCAAGGCGAAGATGAATTAAAGTATGAAATCACTACAAAGGAAAGTGAAAAGATTGCAGTCGACACTATATTAGATATCAAAGAAACCTCGAGTTATAATGAATTAGATAAATCAAGGGACCAAGTAAATTCACAGAAATTCATTCTAAAGACTTTACAGAAGAAAATTGACTTTGTTATCAATTACCTTCAAAATACTTCACCAGATACACCAGGATTTTATGAAACCTTGAGAAATATCAACTCATTGGTCTCCAAGCTAAACTATAAACAAAGTGATGAGATTAAAGAAAACTTGGTTAATTCTGAAAATAATTATAATTTGATCTTAACATTGGGTACGATTAATGATAATCTACAAAAATTAGGTGAAATAAATACAGATTTCAAAAAACTTGAAACCTTGAAGGATTTTTTCTAAATAATTAGTCTTCTAATACCATCAACTTTCCATTGCTTTAGTTCATTAGAGTACCTGCAACCTAATAATCTTTTCCCCGTTATTGGACATCTACCACCTTTTTCATTATCACCATCTTCTAAGAATCTAACAATACATGGATAACAAAAAACATATCCGGTCTCAATGATCGCAGGATTTGTGATTTCATTTGAACAAATAGGACATAATTCAGAGTTTTGCGTTTTCGTTGATGATGAAGGAGGTGGTATATCTAAATCAAGTATATTATTTTGTTGTCGAGATAACTTGGATGCGAAATCACTTAATCTCCACCATTCTAGAAACTTTAGAAGAAAAAGTGCAGATGGGAAAACTGTTGTTGATGCAATTGATATGAATTTTTGTAGTGGACTGTAATATCTATTTGAGACTCTCAAAAAGGTTTGTCCGAAACTTGGTGGTCTTATTCTTTCTGGATTAGCTGATGGTGGTGATAATGATGGCCCTTCATTCAAATCATAATCAAATTGGGATAATCTGGAATATTCAATTTTGAATAAATAATGAAACAGACTTGGTGATTTTGTATGACCCGAAAGATATAAAATTTGTAACATGATGTTATTCAATTTTATGAACGATAATAAATAAGGATATAACTTGACAAAATAATATTTAACTGAATTGCTAAAAGTCTTAGGTTTTAGTCTCTTTAGAGCAATCTGAGCAAACAATTTATCATAGATCAGATCAAGTTTCTCAGCTAAATAACTAGCACCAACTAAATTCACTAACGATGCAATTATCTGGACTTTAGATAATCTTCTCTTTCTTTCAATCAATTCAAATATTTTGTGATTTTCATCTTTAACATTGATTTTAATTTGACTAACTCTTTTGAGCCCATTGAATTTTTCAGTAAACGATGAGTTCCAACTTTTTAAGAAATGGAATTCTAGTAGTCCTCTCAATATAAGATTCAATTCATCAAAATTTATAGCAGCTTTTAAGAACCATATTGGATATTTCTGAGCATAATGAACAATTATATATCTTAGTGAAGGAGAGAGCAATTTTTCTAATTCACTCGACGACTGAATTTCAAATATCGTTGGAGTCGTCTGAAGAGATCTTGAGTCCAACGAAGAGTAATAATCCATCTTTTTTAGCCCTAAAACCTGAACAATCAAAAAAACCAGTAATAAATAGAGAGACCTTTATACTTTAAAAAGAGGGCCTCGTCAAAAAAAAAAAGAAAAAAACAGATCTAATTCGCGACTATCACGTGACTACGGATATAAGTACTATTTTAAGATTAAACCCGACTACCTATGTAAGATTATATTTGGATAAATTATACCCAAAAATGCAATAAAAATGGTGATAAAACCATGGTGGATGATGTATAAATAAGGATTTAGACCTCTTCATTTCTGATCTTTGCAGCAGCTATAATTTTATCCCAATTTGAACCGTAAAAAACAACATAAGCCTGTAATATGGTGATAGTAGTTAACCCACAAACAATACCAATCCATAGGCCCAGAATATTCATATCGTAATGAAATGCTAGTAGATATGATATTGGTAAACCAACAATGTAAAATGAGAATATGTTAATATAACTACCAATTTTTTGTAAACCTTCACCACGAAGACAACCTGCAGTACAGGCATTTGCACAGTCAACAATTTCCATGTATGCAATGACTGGCAAAGTCTTAGCGACTAGATCAATAACAATTGCATCGTTAGTGAAGTATGTAGCAAGATTGAATCTAAAGTAGTAGACAATGCAACTGTTTATAAATCCAATGATAAATCCTAAATTTAGTGAACCTTTGCAACAAACTCTAGCATTTTGTGGTAATAAAGCACCAATATAGTTTGCAACTCTTGTAGCTGTTGCAATTGAGACTGAGAATGGTATCTGATATGCTAAGGCACAAATTGACGCAACAACACTCTGAGCTGCTAATTCTGCTGTGCCTAAATTACTTGCAAACAATGTTATAATTTCAAACCCTAAGAATTCAGCTTCAACCATGATAACACCAGGTAAAGCTAATTCAATCATTTTACTCCAGTTCTGGAATGCCTGTGCAAGTCTGAATTTTTTTGGCCAACAGCTCAAGCATTCCTTGTTTACTAGTGTAAAAATCAATAGACCTAGTGGCATTAACCAATAGTTAATAGCAACTGCAATTGGGGCACCAATATAACCAAGGCCGAATTTCCAGACAAATGTATAATTCATAACAGCATTCAAAGGTGCACAGAATAACAAGACGTAGGTACTGGCATGGAATATACCTTGGCACTGTAAGAATCTTTTACCAGATTCAAATAGTATGAACCCGGGAATACCAACACTGACAACTCTCAAATAATGTGAAGCTATTATAACTAATTCTATATCCGGTACAAATACATGTAAAACTTGAACACTAAAAAAAATCCAACCAATTGCAACGACAAAAAAACAGGATATTGCAAATATAGCACATCTTATGAATTGTAATCCCACAAGCTCGTATCTTCCGGCACCATAGGCCTGCGAGCATAATGTATCAAGACAAGTAGTTAGGCCTTGAATAGCAGCAAATCCTGTTATATTGGCAGTCATAGCCCCCAAAGTTACACCGGCCAATTCCTTCTTCCCAATATGGCCTACCGATGTGATCGACGCTAAGGATAAAGAATTCTGCAACAAAAACGTAACTATCAACGGTAGAGAGCTATGCGTCAACGATTTCATTTCGAACTTGACTGATGTCTTAATAAGACCCTTTTGAACGGCCTCCGTCCAAGTCGAACTCACCTCTTCATCCGTATCGATCAAATTGTTATCTATCAGCAAATCTCTTTCCTCCTGTAACAACTCCTGAGATTTTCTCTTGTCTGGAAAGTCTTCTTGAGTTATTAATGGAGTTTGCTCTGTAGCTCTCTGCTCATCGAATGGGACATAAAAACCCTTTCCTGCTGTACCATACACCACACTTGATCTTCTCTCAGCATTGGTCCATTTGAACCCGTGATCATAAGACATTTATAGCTACCCAAATAAATAGAACGGAGAATCAAGTGATTAGAACTTGATTATATGTTATTTAAAAATTTTCTAGACACATTCATAGACGGCACATCGAGGATTACCGGATTCGGAAATAATGCATCCAAAAAGAAATAAGTGAAAGGTCTCGAGGCTCTAAATTTGATGAAATTATCATGAAATTATAGGTGGATATTCTACTAGGATGGTGGAATTAAGTAGTTAAGTATTCGTTATTAGTATTCAGATGGTAAAAGCTATTTTTCTGGCCTTGTGTTGGTCGAATATCTCGAAAGCTTGCGATGCCTCAGACAAGGGTAAGGTCAATTCGATAAAATTGTCAAATTTGTACGACACTTTAGCAAAGACATTAAAAGCTTCGTCAAATATCGAGCGTACTGGACATCGACCAAACTGCAATGAGATGTTTTTCAAATAACACTCCAATCCATCCATCGGTAAAGGTTCATGATGGTACCCCACTGAGCTAATAAACCCAGCCGAACGAACAGAATCGAAGGCTGCTCTCAAGGCCTTTGCATTCCCTACAACTTCAAAAATGGCATCAGCTCCACGACCATCAGTCTTGGCTTTAATGAAGCTGGCAACATCTTTGATTTCATTCAAATTTATTGGGATTGCACCCAATCTTTCAGCCTCTTGTAACCTGGACTCCACACTATCTGCAATATACAACGTTTGCACACCCAGCTCCCTTGCAGCTGCTACACAGCAGAGCCCGACTGGGCCTGCTCCAAGTTGTAAAATAACATCCTCTTTAATTCTTCTAGGGTCGTACTGGATCTTCTTCAAGTAGTTGTTGACACATAACCAGCCTGTTGGGAAAATATCACTCATCAAAAGTGCCGTGACTCGATTCATATGTGATGGTAATAAATATAATGTGTGGTCAGCAAACGGGATTCTAACATACTCAGCTTGACCACCATCTAGGGCCCATGTACCGAAAACCTTCGATTCAACACAACTGGAACTGAGACCTTCTTTACACGCCCAGCATTCGCCACATTGCGTAGTAAATGTCGAAATAACATCGTCACCGACCTTAAACCCCAAAACATCTTTTCCAACAGCAACTACTGTACCATTAAACTCGTGCCCGGTGATATATCCTGCATTCTTGGGAACAACATCGCCCCTGTACATGTGCAATTCCGTCCCGCATAATGCACTTGCCTTGACTTTTATAATAGCATCTGTTGTTTCGATAATTTTTGGTGTAGGAACAGCCTCCACCTTTATGTTATATGGTCCTTTGAAGACGGACGCAACCATGCGTTCTGGAATTACTTCAGCATTTGCTTGACTATGAGGCATCTTGATTGTAAATGATTGTTCTTTAAACAGATTCTACGAGTATTTATACAAAAAGCCCCTCATCATTTTCACTCAATTTGATAAATCAAGTATTCACCTCAGTATTTTACCCCAGATTTAGAAAGAAAAAAAAGTCATGTGATGTATCACGTGATTTGTCATGTGATGATGTGATTTATCACATGACAAATCACATGACATGGAAATATCGCGAATTTGTTATATTTTCATACGGAGTTAGAGACAATATTCTTTTTAACAATTTTCTCTCTTTCTCTCTTTCCTAATTTCTTTCTCCATATCATGTCTTATAAAGTCTTGTGTCTCCACGGATTCTTGCAAAATGGTAAGGTTTTCTCTGAAAAGTCGTCAGGTTTAAGAAAACTGCTTAAAAAGGCCAATATCCAACTTGATTATATAGATGGACCAGTTGTTCTTGATAGAAAAGACATCCCATTCGAGCTCGATGACGAGAAATGGGCTGAGATCGTCAGCCAAGGTATCAACAGAGCATGGTTCTACCACGATGAAGTGTCAAAAAACTTGGACTTGACACAAGCTATTGACACTGTTGTTCAGCACATAAAGACTAATGGCCCATATCAAGGTATCTTTGGGTTCAGCCAAGGTGCAGCTGTGTCGACTATAATTGCCAACACTATCAAACAGTACCCTGGACTCGACCAGGAGTATTTCAAGTTCGCCCTGCACGTTTCAGGCTATTCCTTTACGGAGCCTGGCGAAGACGGTTTGCAAATAACTGCCAAATACAGAGACGAGTTCCATCCACCAACAAGCGATCCGGATTACACTACAAAGAACATTTTCGTTTACGGTACCAACGATAACTCTGTTCCTGGTGCCAGATCTAAATATCTAGCTGAGCTTTACCCGGAATCTCTAAAATTGACATATGAACACGACGGTGGTCATTTCGTTCCAAACAAAAAGGATTTCCTAAAACCAATAGTCGAAGAGATCGAAAAGGCACTAAAACAATAGCCCCCAAAGCCCACACTCACATAGAATATATAGATGTTTCAATTACTTACTCGTAGATTCTGTGGTCAAAAAACCGCGTTTTCTTTTCAAGATGGTTATCTCCCCGGGTAACTTCTGGACAATAGGGTATTTTTGCACTTGAGACTTATAAACAGGTTTGGTGTTAACAACTTCTCCTTATGAAGTTCGCTATATTGGAGGAGGGTGCTCAAAGGACGTTCAAGTCAAGGATACTGCAAGATGTTGAGTCGCTGGACCCTCTTACTGGGTTGTCTTTGAACAAGAAAGGTGGTGGAATTGTACTAGAAGAACCACTGCCTTATCGATTATTATATTCAGAAACACCGCCGAATGATGCACCACAGTCTCTAAATAAGCTACAAAGAGTTAAAAGAATACTAGCCAAATATATAAAATTCATTAGGCCTGGTAAGTTGTGGTTGCAAAAGACAAAATAATCTAGATAACTAACTATAATAGGACTACTCTTATCTGTCGCATATATGAATCCTGGTAGCTACTCAGCATCGGTGGCTGCTGGTTCAAGTAACCATTACAAGCATTTGTTTGTGATTCTCTTATCGAACATTCTAGCTGTACTTTTACAAGTTTTATGTGCAAAATTGGGGTCGGTGACTGGGCTAGATTTAGCTCAAAATTGTCGTAAACACCTGCCAAAAAGACTGAATATATTCATATATGCACTTGCAGAAGTTGCCATTATTGCAACAGATCTGGCAGAAGTTATAGGAACTGCGATTTCATTGAACATTTTATTTAATATTCCTCTCTTCATTGGAGTAATTGTTTCAATTGTTGATGTATTAGTTGTATTAATGGCCTATAAACCAAACGGTGGTATGAAAATCATTAGAATATTTGAAGGGTTTGTTTCTTTATTGGTTTTGCTAACTGTTGTATGTTTTGGAATTGTGTTATTTAGCGTTGAATTTAAAACCAGTGATGTCTTCAAAGGCTTCTTACCAAGTGAAGAAATAGAACGTGGTGATGGCTTGTATCTTTCATTAGCCATCTTAGGTGCTACTGTGATGCCACATTCATTGTTCCTAGGTTCAGGGCTTGTTCAACCAAGATTAAGAGAGTATGATATTAAAAATGGGAACTATACACCTGATGAACTCAATGATGAAAATCATTTAAACTACAAACCTTCGCTAGACGCTATAAATGATACCATGGGATATACTTTAACAGAATTGATAGTTCCATTGTTTACAGTATCAATCGCTGCGTTATTTGTTAACGCAGCGATTTTGATTGTTTCAGGTTCAACATTATCTGGAGTTGAAGATACAGATTTATTTTCAGTCTTCAATTTATTATCAACTCATCTTAGTGAAACAGCAGGTTATGTTTTCGCTTTAGCGTTATTGTTTTCAGGACAATCGACTGGAATTGTTTGTACAATGTCTGGACAAATGATTTCTGTCGGATTTTTGCATTGGTCACTTCCACCAACTATAAGAAGACTTATCACCAGATCTGTTGCTGTAACACTATGTTTAATCCTGGTTTTAGTTGCCGGTAGAAAAGGGTTATACGGTGCCTTAAATGCATCACAAGTTGTCTTATCATTATTATTACCATTTATTTTTGCACCATTAATTTTCTTCACAATAAATAAAGAAATTATGAAAGTCAGTTTAGATAACAATTGTTATGATACAAGACCAGAGAACATTGGATTGATGAAAATGGGTGAGGATACCGAAGAAGGTCCATCTAAATTAGAAACTCCAGAACAGTTCAAAGATATGAGTATTGGGAAAATAGCAGCCTTCTTTGCTTTTTCAGTATGGATCTTAATAATAGATTTAAACCTTTTCTTACTAATAAGTTTTGCCACGGGCAAAGATGTGGGATTTTGGATTTTAAAGTTAGAGGTATTTATCGATGCATCGCAGTAAAGATTTATTCACGTTGTAACTTATTATTTGTATTATCAATTTTATTATGGCTATATATATATATATGATTCTAATCATAATGTAGTCAGTCATAACTAACCCTAAAATGAACTGTACACAATCCATATCTATCATGATGACGGTATAAATCTATAAATTTTACAAATCTGAAAAAATATAATTATAGTTATCACTTTATTTAACATTAAGTCCCTTCCTTACATTTTCGTTCATTTCCATTTTATCAATCCACTTGAGTAATTCTGGATAGTCTTCAATTTCAACACCACTTGCCTTACTTCTTTTAATCCAAGGTAACACAGCAACATCAACTATATTCAGCCCATCACCAACAAACCAGCCACCATTTTCCTTTAGCCTATTCTCATAAATTTGATAGACTCTATTGGTCTCTCTAGTATACCAATCTTTGGCGTAACTATACTCATCACCTAATTTTCTGAATAATGAAGCTTGACCTTGAAATGGAGCATGCGAGCTAACTTGAAACATTAACCATTTGATTTGATCCCAATAAAGGGATTGATCCGTCGCATCAATTCCATATGAGTATTTACGATCAATATCATATTTATCAGCCAAATAGCTCAATATTGCTCCCGTCTCAAATATAGTTATTCTATTACCTTGTGAGTCAGCATCACTTAAAACTGGTATTCTACCGTTAGGGTTTAGCTCTAGAAACCATGATTGCTTGTGCTCATTCGAATATATATCAATTGGCCTATAGATATATCTTTGTTGTAAAAGCTCGAGAAATATCGTAATCTTCTGTCCGTTTGGTGTACCTAATGAGTATAGCTTAATATACGGTGCTTCTAAAGGATCCAATTGCGGATCTCCTTCGTAAACCTGAACCATGATTGATAATTGGCTCGAATTAAACACGATATATTATGTACACAGCTTTCTTATTCAAAATATTCCGGTTTTACATGGAAATCGTGATCTCGAGGATTTTGACACAATTTTTGGTGATGGAAGGTAAATCCACACACCCATTACAAAAGCTATAAAATTTTTTTTATTAAGAATTTAAACGTTTATTCAAGAAGATTTTCTAATTGATTTAGGGCAAATAGTCCAGTTTGATAGTTTGACCATTTATTGTCAGCTTCAATTTTTTCTAAATCGTTCCAATTGAAATTTCGTGATAAAAATTCATGGAAATTTAAGAACTTGTTTGCTCTTTGTGATGCAATTGACCATGTAGCCTTGAAGGCACCTCCAATTGCACAGGCATTGGAATTATCGTATTTAAAATTACCGTCTAGTGCACCTAGGATTTGACTAAATTTTCTAACAATTGATAAATTACTACTTGCACCACCCACAAAGACAACTTTATTTGGTCTTTGATTCAAGGATTTTGCAGAGATGATTTTCTCATCGAATTCTAAATCTTTTAAACCTGGCTGTAAATTGGTATCTCTTATCGAAAGCATTGGTGAAGATCTTGCCCTACAACTTAATGCCTGAGATTCAACGATTGAAGCAACGTCAATCTCAACATCCCAATGGTCAATTATTTCAATATTACCAGATTTATTCAATTTGGCCCGAATTGTTTGAGCTTTCCTATTTGGTACAATTTCACCTAATGGGAAGTAAATTCCTAATCTATTATCAAATTCTTTGCTTGAATCTAATAATTGATTAAATAGACTCCAATCATTTTGAGGCTTATTAAATTTTTTGTTTAATTCATCACGAACTTTTTCTCGAGCTAATGATCCATTACAATAACAAATCATACCCATATAAGAATCTGGAATTGTTGGATGAATAAATAAGTGATAATTGGATGAAGGAACATAATTCTTAGTGACTAATAAAACTGTAGTACTAGTACCTAATGATACTAAAATTTCATCTTCATTTAACGGTAATGCTAAAATTGTTGCTAAATTATCGCCTGTAAATGAAAAAATCTTACAATCTGGATTGAATCCATACTTGGAGACAAAATATTGCGAGATACCACCGATTGAATTGTACCCAACTTCAACCAAATCATCTAATTTAGATTTTAGTTCCTTAATGGCACTTGATCGCTTAGTTTCATCTGTGACACCATCCTTGGCATGTGTTATTGTACAGGTCGCTAATAGCTCTTCACTATACTGCTTTCTTTCAATGTCATAAAGGTTCATCCCACACCCATCTGCTTGTTCGATTCCTGTGATTTTACCTACGAATAAACTGGCCAGAAAACTTGAAACAAGACTAATTCTTGCAGTTTTGTGATAAATCTCTTCATTCTCTTTAATGATTTTCCTAATTTGAGGGCCTGTAAATCTATAATGGGCCCTAGATCCTGTTATCTTTGCAAGATTCTCTGCCCCACCAACATAGTCTTCAAATATCTTTATCTCTTCACCAGTACTATGGTCTTGCCAATTCGGTGATGTCTGTAACGTGAAACTCCTTGGAGCTATCTGATCGACTAACGAAGCCTCAGGATCTAGGTGTTTCAGAATTTCACCAGCTTCATGAGACCAATAAACGGATCCATGCTGTTGACCAGAACCTGAGATCCCAACAACCTTATCAAACGGGAAATTATCCCTCTTAATCTGCTCAAGAATGTTATCTAATGCCTCGATCCACATCTTCACCGATGCATAGATCTCACCAGTAGACTCATTTGAATAAACACCCTTCCTTGTTTCATAATGTGGGAGATCTTTGTCGAATTCTACTTTATAAGACGCATGTAGTTTCAACGAGCCATCTGTAATTAACAGTTTCAACTGCTGTGTTGATAAATCTAGTCCAAAATAATACTCATCACTCATTTCGAGAATGGTAGGTTGCTAAAAGAGAAAATGGGTTGATAATTTTTGAAGATATATATACATTTCCAAAATCGAGCGAGAATCATAACGTTTAACATTTTATGAACTATAAATCTCCCAGGTATCACAGGATTTCATAAGGGCTATATAGAGGCAATGCTTGGTGTATACCACTGTATCTTGTGTTTGTTATAGCCTGGATACGGTGGAACAACAAGTCCTAACGTTATCAATATACTGAGACCATAGAAAAACAGCAAGATCTTTAGATCTTGCACAATAAGCCCTATAATAGAGGAGACAACAGCACCAACAATCAACAACTTATAGCTGAGTTGTTCAGTGAATTTTTGTGATTCAAAGTCAATAGGACCTTCAAAATACCCTTGAAAATTTTCTAACAACTCGCTCATTTTTATGTATCTTTCAGATCGAAGTCCCAGCTACTTCCTACCTTTCTAATTTCAATTGTAATTGATAAATTGTAGTTTAAACAACACACCAAAATGGACCTTTTTGGATTAAAATCTCGTTGTCTATTTGCTACAAGTGTTATGGGACACATGGTAATAAAGTATGTATAATTTTAAAGATTCACAATTTTTGAAGTGCTAAGAGTACTTCATGTTTTAATAAGTTGTTTATAGTGTCTTCCTCCTCTCCTACTATCTGGCCATATCTTTTGAAGATTGATTTTACCCTTGAAATTGCAGTTTCTCCGTCAAGAATGTTATTAATTATAGCACCATCATTTATCAAATAAGCAAATTCACGATTTCTTTGTGATAAGTAAGCCAAAACTAGGCTCTCTGTCAATATGGCACTCTGTGAAACCCCCTCAGGGTTGTTTTTCTTGGAAACATGTTGAATATAGTTGTTGTATAAGTCTAATGAGTCCTCAACATTGAATGCAGAGTTTGCCAATATTAAAGCCTGTAATGAAACTATGGGAATAGGTTGTGGTGTCATTGCCTTCGCAATTTCTAAGAATTGCTTGTTCGAGTGTTTAACGCTTAAATATGATAGAATCGTAACCATGGTGGACATTAGGCCATCGATATGGCCCTTATCAGAGATAATAAAATCATGATAGCGACTCAATGTTTGGCCTAAGTTATCTTTATTGATACCGTATGCCCTCAATAGTGATCTCCTTATAGGATATGTAATATCTGAGTTGGATTTGAGTTGAGTGTCTAACAGTCTAATAAGCTTGTTAAAGGTTAATTCTTTATCAGCGTTGAAATCTATATTCACATCCAGCCTTAAGCTTGGGAATTGAGTATTTAATGCTTCTATTTGTCTGTCCAGTTGTGAATCGTTAGCTTCGAATACAATTGAAGGGTCTGTAATGGCTGAAATTAATCTCGAAATAATAGGAACATTTGCATTCACAACTTCATCTGATAGTGCTTGAGGATTCCAGGCAGACCATAGTGCAACTAAGTCTTTGTTAGATGGATCTATCTTATTTATCTCATCAATTGAATCGATTCCAATAAATTGTATTAACTCGAAATTTCCAATCCGTAAACTCTCCTCTAACAGTTTAAGCACTATATCATGATTTGGATCTTTGACATTTTTCAGGATGAAAACACTTTTCAGCAAAGTATCTTCATTAATTAAATAACCATCCTCATGTTCACTTGAGTCTCCATATACGAGCTTCTCTAATAAGGTTTTCAATAAATCTTGAAGCTCTCCGTCATTTTTGAGTTTAATGTCTCCATAAATCGATGAAAATACCTCCCATGATGACCTAACCCTTCCAGAGTTGTACTTAATAACTTCACTTAGTGCTCCAGCTTCTAAACTACCACCAACTTTCTCTAAAGCCTTCTGATGTAATGTTGATAATGATGCATCATGCTTCAAAAGATTTTTCAGAACCAAATTATGTAGTTCAGCTCTGTGTTCTCCAGTTAATTTTGAATCATTCTTAACAACCTCGAATATATCATCAACGATAGAAATCTCTTTACCATTGATTATGTCTTTGTGTTGGAGAATGGCCTTATATACAGATGGATGCGAGTTGTTTGATGATTTAAGAGCTTCCAGCTGCTCTAAGACCGTTGAAGAGAGCGTTGACTGCCATCTCTGTGTTCTAAAAAGCGGTCTCAGTCTAGCTATTGGATGTACGAGTGAAACTTTGGAGCTAAACATAGTCGTTTGTTAGAGAGCTCTATTGGAAGTGAATTTTTTTTTTCCGAGAAAAGCTCATCAACAAATGACACATAAATGAGCTAGAATAAGATTTAAAGTAGTCGAGAAGTAGCTGTTGTGTTCTATATGGTGCACATCATACACTATTACTGAAAAGAAAATTGCTATATACGTGTATTCAATTATAATTTATACTCTGAGACTCTCGTTATTGATTTACCGATATTATTACCTGAGAACAATCCATTCCATAATTCAGGAACTTTAACAAAGTTATTACCCGTAGCATCAGCAACAGTCTCTTTGAATTTAGATATATCTAGTTTACCGGATTTGAACAAATCGATTAAATGATGGATAATCTTTGGGAAATCCTTGTATGAATCAAGGACAATGAACCCTTGGATGCTTAACCTTTTAGTAATGACCAGAGGATAGTTATAGAATGCAGCTTTCCTGAAGTCATTATAGCCTGCAATAGCACCAACCTGAACAATTCTTCCGTGATCTTTCAAGTAAAGAACTGCATAATCCAATAGTTTACCTCCAACTTGGTCAATGAAAACATCAATCTCGTCACCATTCAACGCCTTCTTAAAATCTTTTCTATAATTTTCTGAGTGATAGTCTAGACCAATGACTTTTTCACCTAATGATTCAACGTATTTGACTTTATCTGGACCACCAGCCACTGCCAATATCTTTTTAGGATTAAATAGTCTATCAATAATATGGACCACGGCAGAGCCTGTCGCACCGGCAGCACCTGTTACAAGCCAAACCTTTCCACCTTCTTCTGGTTTAACGTTGGAATACTTGAAAACAGCTAGATATGCCGTAATGGATGTGGCCCCATAGACACTATAGTACTGAGACAACGATGGGTATAACTTTGGGTTTATAACAGCATTTAAACCCGAAGAGTCTTTGATTATCCTATGTGTAGCCCACCCAATATCACCATCAACAAGCACGCCTTCCTTATAATCTGGGTTCTTAGATTTAATCACTTTCCCGATACCTCTGCTTGGTGCTACTGAGTTTAACGGGGTAGGCTGAACATACGTCGCAATTGGACCAAACCAGTTCTTCTGTGTCGGATCATTCGATAAATATAGCGTCTCAACCAAAAACTCTCCGTCTTTCAACAGATTTGGATCATCAAGGTCAAAATCCTTAGTAACGAGCTTGAAAGTAGCCTCGGGAGAATTGTAGTCCAGATTAATTGGACGAGAAGCTGTAGCGTATCTGTTCAACACATATTGTTTAGCAGTGATCTTGGCCATTATATTCCTTCTATAGGACAGACTGAAACCAAAACTTCAGGAAATTCCACTTCTTATAACCTATTTAATACCTTATAAGCTTAGTAAAAGACCTCGGTTCAATATTCCCCCCCATACTACTATTTTCGCGAATTGAGTTTATAAATTAGAATTAAGTATACCGAATTTAAACATGATTTTATATACCATCTCTTATTTCTAAAAACTCTAAGTACCATTTCTTGGTCCATTGACGGGTCTTCTTGCCCCAGATAATCATAGGAATGGCCAGCATCATGACCCCGAAGTTGATGACGGCCAACGCAATGTAGGTGTTTGCAGTACCAGATGCCTCCAACCATAAAGAGCATGTAAAGGTAAAAATACAACTAATGGTGTTGTTGATTATAGCAACACAAACCATGGATTCTAGAACTAGTTCAGAGCCCTCCATGACGTAGGCTAAGGCAATATCACCTGCAGAGCCGTAGGCGAATCCAATGAAAGCAAGGCCAATATAGACAACCCAACGACCAGAATCACGGTCAGCACCAATACCAAACATTAAGAGTCCTGCAGAACCTAGAAATGCAGTTAAAATACAAAAATAGAGTCTAAATTCTGCCTCGATAACACCATTGTTTCGACGAGCTATGGTAAGAACAATGTAGTCACTAATAGAGCCTGCATAAATACATCCAATAATAGCACCAACTAGACATGGGATGTTCATTAACGCAACACCTGCATTTGAGTAGCTGTATGGGGGGTCATAAAAGAAAGTATCTTCTGTGGTTAAGTAAAACGATAAAAATGCATTTTGCATGCCCCAAAATAAACCAGAAAGAATGATACCTGGGAAGCAAAACATTCTCAAGTTGATTAGAATGTGTTTCCAGTATTGCTTGAATCCCCAGCCTTTCAAGTTAGAGGCTGGCGTAAAGATGGCTACTTTTCTCCAATAACCGTGTGGAGTTTCCTTAGAACCGTCAATTAACTCTTCAGTAACTTCAATCTTCTCACGAACCAAAATAGTATCTGCTTTAGCAGAGCTGATGCTTTTTTCGTCACCAAATGATCCACCAGTTTTATGCCCACTTGATTGCAAAGTAGTACCATTATCCAGACCTGTAATATACTGCTTTGACGTCAAAGGTGTTATATATCTATGTCTTTCAAAAAATGTTTCTTCAGTACCAAAAACTAGGAATATTATTAAAGCACCAGATATAATAGCACCAATCCAACCTACCCATCTAAAACTTGTATTAGCAGAGACGAAGTTACCAATTAATGGAGCCAGATAAGTACCAACAGAAGTTGATAGAATATAACCTGTTAAAACAGATCCTAATTGATGCTGGAAGTATATATCTGTCAAGGATAACTGAACAGCTGCTTCAGCACATGATTCACTAATACCAACAAATAATTGTGACCATATAGTATCAGACGTATCTTTTGAAAATCCAAACCAAATAGCTCCAATTAATCCCATAGTTATCGAAATTAAAAAAGGTAGTTTTCTACCGTATAAATAAGAGAATGGTGCTATGAATAATGTCCCATAACCGATACCAAGAAACAGAACACCTGCACCAGTATTCATAGCATCATAACTAATTCCATAAATTTCATTCAGCGAATCTTGTGTCGAGCCAGCATCGTTAGAAGTAGCAGCTGTGAAGGCAGTTATGAACGCCATAGTGGCAAAATGTAGCATTTTTCTCTTGCTACTCCAATTAAGAGGATCATTTGGTGAGTCTGAAGGTTGTGGTATTAGTATGATATCACCTTCTTTTTTCAGTTTATTCTTATACAGCACTCCATTTTCCAAGTTCATCGAGGAATAAATATTACTAGTTCCAGGAACAAAGTCTGGATGGTATTTATTAGTATATTGATCCATATCTGTCAGGCCATATCAAGTTATAATACAATTCGTTATCACGATGCCTAGATAAAAAAAAAAAAAAATCTCAAAAAATATGCTTCTAAAGAAAAAATAAATACAATTGTGAGTTTCACCACGAGTTAGAGCCTCTTATTAGACCTTGTAACCTCTTCTGCTTATCTTTGAAAGAAATACATGCATCCTAAAATTTTTTTTGCATTTTTCTGATGCCTTTTCTTTTTTGTCACTTCCTGTAAAAGGAAATATACCGTTAATACACAAAAGGAAGATATTCTTACAATTAGTTAACAATATTCAACAATTACAAAACTAAAAAACACAATAATAACAAAATTTTGGGGTTTTTAAATGTTTGAGAAATCTTTAACAAAATTCAATTTCTTCACCTGATTTACCTCTTGTTGGAGCCTTTCATCATTACCACTAGTAAACTGACCTTCACGTAATAAGTTAAAAATATTCCCGAGATCTTGGTCTGCTCTTGATAGTAATTTGACTTTATCAATCAGCTCCTTCGAATATAACTTCTCAAGATACGGCTTATGGGTCTTGTGGCTATATTTTATACTTAAACTCTTGCCATAAACATCATAACTTAGATATATATTTGAGGCACAATCTTCTGTTTTCAGTTTTCTACCAGCAGAAGTCAGGTTATTGTTGGCTTTGTTTTGTTGCACAGTTTTGATGTCCTGTTTACATTTGTATAAAAGCTTGATTGATTTCGGGTACGGCTTGGCAGATGAGTTACTGCTTGACTTAGAAAATTTGAAACCAGAGGCTTTGATAATAGGCTCAATGTACTGATCACTCAAATCATCGAGCACTGTAGTCAAGTTGTTTTGGTCTTCCATACTAGAAAAGTCTTTGATCCCTTCACCAGGTCTAAATTTTTTGATATAGATGATGTTCTTTAAATCTGTAACTTTGCCAACGTTTATACGTGCCAGATATTCGCTGAAATCATCAAAAACGTTTGAAGTTTCCAAGGGGTTCTCCACACAGTTCCCACACAACTGATAACGCCCGTTATCATTGATGTCACGAAGTGCTCCACAATACAAACAGTATTTTGAGTCCCCCTCTTTGACACCTTCAGAAGTCACCTCCTGGGCATTCCTAAGTGCAGCAAACAGGTTGTTATTATCACTGGTGAACTGCACTGCTTCATTCTCTTTATTCGGAATCTGTCGTTGCTGCGACTCTTCTCTTTTGTACAGCTGTTCTCCATTTGACGAATCCTCACTATCAAGTTTTGACGACGAGCTTTGTCTCAATAGCGTGTCGTCTATCGGGATGTCCTTGTCCTCAATCTTAGCGTTCTGAATGGGCCGTGGCTCTTGAGGCAGCTGCACAGGCTGTATAGCTTGTTGAGGTTGATATTGTTGTATATGAGGTTGAATATGAGGCTGAGGAAGCACCTGCGAGGCATTTGTCACATGGGTGGCAATATTGATTATATTCTGTTCGATTTCCGACGCCTTTTGAGCTTCTCGAATATGACCACCATGTTCACTACCATCGTTTAACAGCTGTACCTTTTTGAGTCTCTTTTTCCTTCTCTCAATCTCCCTACATGGCTTGCAAGTTCTATAGCGCGCTGTTTCTAATGGCTCATCAGCAGGTCTTTTCTTCTTGCAACGACGACAAGGTTTAGCAAGAACAGCAGACATTTTCAATAAAATTAAATAACTCGCGTAGTTGTCTGGTTCGCGAAATTACAATAGTATAGTTAAAAAGTTGATTATTTAGGACCTTTCTCGAACTCCTTTAAAAAAATTCTTATTAAATATATTCGCGAAAAAATAACGGTGGAAGGAAAAAGAAAAAAAGATGATTTCGCCCAGGATCGAACTGGGGACGTTCTGCGTGTTAAGCAGATGCCATAACCAACTAGACCACGAAACCATAATATTTGTTCTCAAAAGCTCAGAATAGCGAGTCTGCTTGGTAATAGTGGTGGTGGGTGTAAGAGGTGTAAGAGGTGTGGTAATTAGACCGTGATAGGGCCAAGGAACTGGGATTGATAGTGGCTGTGATTCCAAGGCCCCCCGAGCCAGGGTCCTATCATCGTCCCAAGAGTTATTCTCACCAAAGGTGCCCCAGTTGTAGTGCTGATATTGTGACACTTGTAATGATGTCGAAGTTTTTTCAATTCCTCGACAAGAACTTTTGCAAAACAACAATGCAGGATGGAACTGAAAGCACCAGAGAGACCTCAAGATCATTCGCATCATTGAGCTGCCTTCCTTGCCTCACTTTCTCTCTCTCAGCCTCAAACAGCCACTTATTTTCAAGCCTTAACGGTTGTTTTTTTTTGTTTGTGAATCAAGCCATTTCGTGGCGTCTTTAAAAGAAAAAATTCGTGGCAAATGTAATATCACGTGACTTTTACCAATCCCACTTATAAAGTCAAATATTTTATTCTCTTCGACGAAGATTGGAAGAATATATATATATATATCACAGAGTTATTTGGAGTAGATTGTTCTGCTTATCACAAAACTAGATTTATTTATATTAAACTATGCCAGCTCCTCACGGTGGTGTCCTACAGGACTTGATTGCAAGAGATGCTCCAATCAAAGAAAAACTTATTAAGGAAGCCGAATCATTGAATTCCATAACTTTGAATCCTCGTCAATTATGTGATTTAGAGTTAATTTTAAACGGTGGTTTCTCCCCACTGACAGGATTTTTGAATGAAAAGGATTATAACGGTGTTGTTGAGAATCTACATCTATCAAGTGGATTGGTTTGGTCGATTCCAATCGTTTTAGATCTCTCTAAAGAAAATGCTGCTAAATACCAAATCGATGAAAGAGTTGTTTTAAGAGATGAAGACGGCTATGCATTGGCAATCTTGACTATCCAAGATAAATACACTCCAAATAAGCAAAATGAAGCTGAAAAGGTTTTCGGTGGTGATCCAGAACATCCAGCTGTGAGCTATTTATTCAACGAGGCTGGTGACGTTAACTTAGGTGGTGAGCTACAGGCTATCAGATTACCAATACACTATGATTATAGTGGCTTCCGTAAAACTCCAAGACAATTAAGGGATGAATTTTATAACAGAAACTGGGATAGAGTTGTTGCCTTCCAAACAAGAAACCCAATGCATAGAGCTCACAGAGAATTAACTGTAAGAGCTGCAAGGGACCAAAATGCTAATGTTTTGATTCATCCAGTTGTTGGTTTAACTAAACCTGGTGATATTGATCATCATACCAGAGTTAGGGTTTACCAAGAAATAATCAAGAAGTATCCTAGTGGATTGGCTCAACTAGCTTTACTTCCACTTGCCATGAGAATGGGAGGTCCAAGAGAAGCTGTCTGGCATGCAATCATCAGAAAAAATTACGGTGCTACACATTTCATCGTTGGTAGAGATCATGCCGGTCCAGGATCTAACTCTAAAGGTGTTGATTTCTATGGTCCATATGATGCTCAAGACTTGGTTGAGAAACACAAGGAAGAATTAGGTATTCAAGTCGTTCCATTTAGAATGGTTACATACTTACCAGATGAAGATCGATATGCTCCAATTGATACTATCGATAAAAGTGTCAAAACTTTAAACATTTCGGGTACCGAGTTACGTAAAAGATTAAGAGATGGTACTGAAATTCCAAGCTGGTTTTCATACCCAGAAGTTGTTAAAATCTTAAGGGAGTCACATCCACCAAGACCACAGCAAGGTTTTACTTTATTCTTAAACTCATCTATTCTTGCACATGCTTTACTAGCAACTTTCAATCAATTTGGTGGTAGACATTACACTGTTTTAACTAAAGAATATATTACACCATTCGTTGCTCATGAATTGACTAGATCTGGTGCTGGTGTAATTATCTTAAATGAAGATAGCGATAAAACTATCAGCTCTCTGAAAAAAGAAGTCACCAAGGCTGGTTCCTTCATTGTTATTAATGATGAAGCTGATAAAGTTCAGTTTGAAAACGCTGATATCACCGTTAATTTGAGTGAAAACCCATTGACTGCTGTTCACAGAGTTGTCTTATATTTAGAGGACCAAAGTTTTTTCCGCTTTTAATTGAGCATAGATAACCCAATCACCCCTGTATATTATATAAACTCTGAATTCTATACATAAGTTTTTTTTGATTATTTTCGAAACGCACTAAACCTAATTATCTAGAATTAATATTTTTTGTATATATACTTTTATACATATTATATAAAGTTAGATCTCATAAATATAACGTTCCAGTTTTTGTAAAAATAATTCAGCTTTTTCTTCAGCATCTGCGACCTTTGGATTAACGGTAACTTTAACAGTAAATTCAGAGTGTGGGGCTGAGGCTGGAATGTCAAACAGAAGATCATCATTTCTAGCTTGGAGTAACTCAGAATTATCTAATGCATTTGTGGAAGGTTTACTGTTTGAGGTTTTAGGAATATCAAGCTTAACAGTGAATCTTGAGGCATTACGTGGTGGAGCGACCAATTCTTCAAATACTGGGTCGTAGTAGTCACTTTGTTTAGGATGATTTTGATAAGCATATTGCTCTGCACGTTTTGAAGCATCCTTAATATATTCAGGAATGGAGAAAGAATTAATACCACGAGCTGGAGCTTCAGCTTGAAAGTTCAATAAATGCTCTAGGTCGAAAGTTCTAGATAATACCTTAGCTTCAGGTTTTGGCTTAGGCTTAGACTTGTCATCGGTCTTTGATTCATTTGGTGCATCTTTCGCTGGCTCCTTTGGAGTTATTTTCAATCTTTCAATGTTTGATAAATCCAAATGGGAATGAGATTCTATGAATTCTGCTACTTTAGTAACAGATTCTTGAGAGATTTTTCCCAAAAAAGCAAGAACATCACCCTTTAGTAACCGGCCATTTGGTCCAGTTGCGTTAATTCTTGAAAGAGCATCTTCTCTCGTAATGCCATTCTCTACAAGCAATGCTGCAACTGATGGGAACAAAACTTGGTCAGGGTCTGCCTTTTTTAAGATCCCTTCATTTTGTGCTTTTGGTTCACTTTGAATTTTCTCTTTTGTTACTTTTGTTTCTTGTTTCTTTGATTCTTTTTCTGATGGTCTTGAAGCTGGAGCTAGATCTGGTAACTCTAAAGTGGAAAGATCATCCTCAGGTGATGCGATAATAGCAATTGGTTCTCCAACATCAACGTCCTTGCTACCATTGCTTTTAATAATTTTAGCAACGATACCATCATCTTGAGCTTCAACATCAATTTGAGCCTTGTCAGTTTCGACTTCTAGTAGAACATCTCCTGATTTGAAAGATTCACCTTCTTTGAATTTCCAGTCAGTAACACCCCCTTTCTCCATAGTGGGAGACATTGCTGGCATTCTAAATATCTCTGCTTTTAACACAGTGCTTGAGGTTTGAAAACCTAAACAAAATTAGTCAATATACTCAAAAATATACCTATCTTTTACTCACCTCTACTTCTGCTCAATTGCGATAGAAAGGACTTGGTTGTAGTACGGAGCATCGTTCGTTTTTTCTATCCAGTTTTTATTTTCTAATCTTCCTTCTGGGGTGCAGGCAGCTACAAATCTTTCTGATCTTTCTGAAATTAAACTTTGAAGGTGTCTGCTCACTCTTGATTTTGTTCACCTGATGAGCTTTCGAGAAGAACCCCCACTGTCAATATTCTACGTGGATTATTTTCCTAAAACGGCATTCTTCCAATTAGAGGTATATAACCAACAAATTAAATAAACAATTAATATACAACCATCTCATATTTGAACATAATAGTACATATTACAATACAATTATCATAAGCTCATCATCCCTACTTTGTTCTTTCCGCAGAAACTTTTGCACTGGTATCACCTAACGGGTTTGGTAACTGGGCTGCTGCTGCAGCTGCTGTTGCAACTGTGATAGATGTGTCTACATTGCTATCATGTTGTAAAAGCTTAGGGTCAGTGTCCAAATCTCTGTCGTTTCTTTTGGGTCTCCCTCTCCCTCTTTTGGATCCTAACGTTAATTCGGTATCGATAGGAAAGCTTGTCGTGCTACCTCCGTCTACCAAGGATTTCTTCGTTATTTTAGAGCTTGTAATAGTAGAACCAGTAACCTCAATCGGATACTTTCTTGGCCTTCCCTGTGGTCTTTTAACTTTTGGTTCTTCCGAAGGATATTTTCGAGGTCTCCCCGGTGGCCTCTTGACATTCAGCTGAAAAACATATTTGCGGTCATTAGAGTTGGCATAACTGGAGCCTGTGTTCCCAAATGACTGCTCAATGATGACCGATTCTTGGTTAGAGGAGTTTCTCTGATTTTCATCAAACACTTGGGTCTCAACTCTGAAAGTTGGTTTCATTCTGGATTTCGGTTTTAGCATGGTATGAAGCGAATTGTTGACAAAACGAAACGCTTTCGACTGAGACCCAGATCTGTGTGAGCTATTCTTTATGGTGTTGTCTATGTACGTCGTTGGTTTCTTACTGGAATTAAATAAATCATCACTTCTTTCGTTAGCCTTCTCTACCCTACTCTTGGTGTCGTTCGTCCCTTCACTCTGTAAAAAGGCATCGTCAATATTCAGCGACTCATTCTGTATGTTTATTAATTCATTACTGATACTATCGTCATCTAGTTCTCTTAAAGACCCAGTCATATCTGCAATAGTTAGACAAACTCTTTACTTCCAACAGAAAGGATACTCACTGATTTCGTTTTCAAGAACTATTGACATCTTATTTTCCCACAATAAAACTATCAATATTCTCCAATATTGCCAACTAATATAAAAACTACAGCCTCTGACAACAAAATAAATAAGAAGAAAAAATAAAATAAAAAAACATTCTCAAAAACTTCCCAATTAGGTTATGTTGCTCGAACCCAATTATCTAAGAAAAAAATTCAATATGCTACGAAGAACGATGCGATGAGCTTAGTTTGAGACGTAAATCGCAGAGTTTAGAAAAATTCAGGATGGCCAGAAAGAGAAATAATAGGTTCCAGGACGAGCAAAGAAAGAAGAAGCGTCAAGAT
Organism: Wickerhamomyces silvicola; assembly: GCA_030570795.1. Taxonomy (NCBI): domain Eukaryota; kingdom Fungi; phylum Ascomycota; class Saccharomycetes; order Phaffomycetales; family Wickerhamomycetaceae; genus Wickerhamomyces; species Wickerhamomyces silvicola. The sequence goes on along the minus strand of JAJLWN010000016.1, from coordinate 58,638 downwards.
CAGGACTCGCAGCTTTCTGTGGGTCTCGCTAACTTTGCGAACACTGTGCATGATGACTTTTTAGATACTGAAGAGACAGAAACTAAAGGTTCTGAAGCTTGGGATAATGAGGAGCAAGACTATGAGTTAAAGCCGCGTGTGTTAAAACAAGACTTCCAAGGCGTCGAGTCATTGCCTATAAAGAGGGCTGGTAAGGTGGAGAGAGTTATGAAGAAAGCTGAGCCAACGATAGCTGAAGAAAAAGAAGATGAAGAGGAAATTGAGGAAGAAGTCACTAAGATACAAGAACCAGAGGAGGAGGAGGAGGAGGAGGAGCTCGAGACGGTAGAGAAGATCACAGCTCTTAAAGAAGAGATAGCAGATCTCGTCGAGAAGCTAACCGAAGAACCTGAAGAGAATATTGGAGCCCTATCGAGATTGTTAAAAATGGCACAATCAAAGAATCCAAATACATCCCGATTCTCGCTGTTAGCGATTGTTCCTGCTTTGAAAAGTATTGTACCAAGTTACAGAATTAGAGCCCTCAGTGATGCTGAAAAGAAAGAGAAAGTTTCGAGAGACATTCAAAAGTTAAGAAATTTCGAGCAGACTCTTGTTCTTAATTACAGATCGTACATAGATTTACTTACTGAACTTTCCAAGTCTAAAAATAACGCGTTGATGTCCCAATTAGCTATTAGAGCAGCTTGTGAACTTGCATCTTCCTTCACTGACTTTAACTACAGACCCGATGTTCTCGTGATACTGATTAGAAGAATCTGTAAGCCATCACCTAAGAATGACCCTGTTTTTAATGTTGTTGTGAAGACACTAGAAACATTGTTGAATGAGGATGATACTGGAGAAGTCTCATTTGATGTGGTTAGATTATTGTCAAAAACCTTAAGATCTAGAAGATATAGAGTAGATGAAAGTGTACTGAATATATTTTTGTCATTGAATATATTATCAGATTATGATCCAAATGCTACCGAAGAAGAAAGAACTGAAAAAGCAAAGATCAAGAAAAAAGATAGGGCTCATTTGTCTAAAAAAGAAAGAAAGGCTAGAAAAGAGAGAAAAGAAATTGAAGAAGAATTGCGTAAAGCTGAACAGAAAGTTTCTGAAGAAGAAAGAGGAAAATATCAAGCTGATATTTTGAAATTAGTAATCACTTTATATCTTGATGTTTTGAGAGAGAGGCCTGAACATTTAGTAGCGGCAGTACTTGAGGGAATAGCAAAAGTTGGACATATGATTAATTTTGATCTATTAGGTGATTTTTTGGAAGTGATACGTGAAATTATCAGGAATGTTCAAGAAGAGGAACTCGAAAAAAGCTCAACTTTAACACGTCAAGTGTTATTAAGTATAGCTACTGCTTTTACACTAGTTTCAAATCATTCTAGGTATAAAGTTCAGGTTGATCTATCTGCGTTTGTTGACTCACTTTATCGTATTTTGTTTCATGTGTCATTAGATGCTGATATTGAGTTTTCACATAAGACTTTAAGGTTAGCTGATCCTCTAAGTAGTAACTTTGTTAAACCCTCTGTTAATATTTCAACGAAAATAGAACTGCTTTTGAGAGGCCTTGAAAATATCTTCTTTAAATCGAAAAATGGTTCTAAAATCAGAGCTCTAGCCTTTACAAAGAGATTGTCGATGGCTCTGCTACAAACTCCAGAAAAAACTTCCATAGCATTGTTAAAGTTCCTCGAAAAGTTACAAACTCGTCATTCAGAAATTGCAGGTTTACTTTCGACTGAAGATAGGATTGCAAATGGTAGATTTTTAATGGAAGCAGATAATCCAACTAGAAGTAATCCAGATGGTGCTACTATTTGGGAAGTTTTCTTACTTGAAAACCATTATAGTCCTATAGTGTCAAAAGGTGCAAAAGCTCTTATAGCACGCTCAAAGGAAGATAAATAGAAACCCTTACAAAGAGAATTGTTAATGACGATTTTGTATATTATTCAACATGCATATCTACTATCATAGCTTTAATGAAGTCGTACCTTGTTTCTCTTTATCCTTTTTTAAAGCACCAGTAACATCTGTCTTTTCACCTTTTTTACCAATAATTGTAATATTCTTAGCTTTCGATAGAGTATCGATGTATTCTTGTTTTTTAGATTTCTTAGCCTTAGCAGGGTCTTGAGTTTGAAATTCTTTAGATCTTTTTCTCTTTCCAGCTCTTCTAAGTCTTTGTTTATCTTCCCTTGATAATTCCTCTCTTGAGAAGACTGTACCTGATTTCAATGAAATTTCAGAACGGTCTGCTCCTGTTGTAGCTCTATAAATCTCTTGTGGTGCTAGAGTAGAAGTATTTGATAATGTTAATGGCTGAGCATCTTCCATGGAAATAGTAGGAGCATTGACTTTGATATCGATTGATTTTTGTGCTAATTTTGGTATGAAATGAGCAGAGCATAACGCATCTAATTTATGAGTAACGGATTGAAATAATCCTTTAATTTCGTCATGAGCTTTTTGTAATTCTTCTGATACAACAGTATTTTGATCAACACCTTTATATTCATCCTCGTATAGCTCAGCTAAGGACTTTGACGATTTAGTTTCACTTAGCTCAAATGTTGAGGAAGGTCTGAATTTTGTTATGTCAGAAATCACTCTTCTAGGTATGTCGTCAAAATTTTCTTCTTTTATTCTTCTTCTAATGATTTCTTCTAAGGATTCAGTGACCTCTTTTGTTATTACAGGAACAGGTTTTGCAGTACGTTCAAACTCTAAATCTTCATCCAGTAGAGAATCAGTTGGACGATCCTTGGCTTTTGATTCACCTCTTAAGGCCCATTTTTTTTCAGCTATAGCTTCTTCTTCTAACAGAGAGATTTCTTTCTGTATTTGTAGCTGTTGGAGTTCAAAACTTGATTGCTTTTCCTTTGGAGTTACTTCCTCTTCTTTATCATCATCAGCGAATAAATCCAACAACGCATTTTTCATTCCTTTATCATAATCATCCTCATCTAGTTCAGAGTCATTCTCTTCTTTGACTGTCTTAGTGTTCTTCTTCTGTTGAACTTTCTTTGTCTTAGATTTATCAAAGAAATCATTAAAATATAAAACTTCTTCATCTTCAGATTCAGGTATGTCATCGAAATAATTAACCTCTTCTTCATCGTCATACTGATTAGTCTTTCCATTTTCTTGCTCTAAAGTCTGTCTATTGAACTCATCAATGTCAAAGAAGTCATCGTTCAAACCAAAGGAATCTTTGTTTCTAGGACTACTTTCATTTGGTTTTTCAACGTTTCTTTCATTCTCTAATTCTCCATCTTGTTCATCGCCTAAATCATCACTGGTATCTTCTACTGATAAAGATTTTTCCTCATAATCATCTTGAACATCACCATCACTATTAACAATGTCTTCTTCATCTGAAATATCTTCTATTGAATTTGATTCTTCCTCATCAGAGTCATTTGCTTCATTTCCTTCATTTTCTTCAGCACTATCAGCACTATCAGCTCTTTTGAGAGAAGGTATTTTATCAAAAAGAAGATTCTCCGTAATAGAGTCGATTATTATCTTGGCCTGTGGCCAGACCTGTGTAGCATCTAATCCTTCGACATAGATTTTGTCTAAAACAGAATGACCTTCAATGATAGGGTCCAAGAAAGTCTTCACCAGCTTTAGAACTTCGACTGAACCATCAGGATCAGCAACTATATTGGTTGGGTCTCTTGACAACACCTCTAACAGCTGTGACATTGCTATTAAATTGTTTATACTATTAAGCTTAGCGAAGAGCTACAAAAAAAATTTATGCGAAAAAATGCTTTTGTTTAGAGCACTAAACATAAAATGTTTGGACACTCATGGAACCAAGTGCAACTTTCAATATACGTTTATTATACAATTAATATACTATTGCAGCACCTGTACCTATTACTGAGAAGATAAGGCTCACTAAAATAATTGTCGATCATTGGAGTACCTTCCTGTGAGTTACTTGGTCTCTGCAAATATGGAGATAAAATAGAGAAGGCAGTATAAGACATAGCAAGAAACAGAGATGTGCTCCCATAGATGCAATTTTTTTTATCGAAGTCTGGAAAAATGATTGCAACTATCACAAACGCAGCATTTACTCCTAACCTGAGAGATAGTTTCAATGCTTTTTCAAAATAATGCTGAAGACCTTTGTAAGTAGAGATTTCGTTGGTATTGAACATGTGATCAGATCGCAATTATTGGTCTTGCATTTAAAGGTGTCTTTGAAAGAGGAACAATTGCCATCTATGCGCAAATAATAAAATACGTCCATCTTGGGTATTCTTGTGTAATCAAAACACTTTTAGTTATTTCCTCTTTGACCCGCGCTCCAAACATAAGAAACCCAATAGTGGCTATTGAAATATCAGTTAAGAATGTTATTGAATATGTATAAAACAAACTATTTTCAAACTTTATTAGATGTCTCATGTCAGCCTTCAAGTTTGGGAATATAGCATGACCACAGAATGGTGCCATCAAAATTCCTATTGCATTTAGGCCGGCTGCAAAGCTCTCAGGTAATAGATTCGTTGGGGCAAATTCAATCAAAGAGCCAGGGCTTGAAGGTTTCACTAAGCCAGATATAGAATTAACCACCACAACTCAAATAGTGCTGGGAATACCCAACAAGCTCAAAAGGCTTAATACATTCAATGAGAGAAATGAAGGTGGAGTCAAAGCTATTAATGTTAAAATCTTTGAGTGATTTATTGAAATTCAAGAAATAAGCCATTGAGTGAATCTGTGGATAAAACTTTAAGTGAAACACCACTAGCTAAAAGGTCCAAAGAAAACAAGAAAGAGATAAATGCTCTTCCTTTTGGTCCAAACGTCACGTATGCCAAATCTGAATAAGTCATTAGGGTTGGATCTGTATCTATACAGCGAGATAATAAGCTATCCAAATAAAAAGTTAAAAAGGCACATATTGATAAGGCTGGAGTACCAAATAACCACCCTGCATGTCTTAAATCCTAGAGGTAATGCCAAAAGTCCTATAACGATTAACACGTTAACACTGTTGAAAATTGTTTGCGACTCAGTTGACTGACCTACAATAATGGTCACTATCTTCCCAAGCGCTCTAACTTTCTTCAAAACCAAAGGTGTAGATTCTTGATACTCTGCAAAACTTGTTTCATGCTTTTGTGTAGCATCATATGAGTAAACGGACGGTGCTCTAAACGAATTATTGATAATAGAACTATCATCGATTGCATCGTAATTAGAGGCGTTATCACTAAAAACCGTATCATCATTCCTTTGTTTACTTCTTAAAAAGTCATAATTCTCTCTTTGAGCAACGGTAGATAATTTTTAGCCTTGCAAGGAAGGCGGTAACGTATCTCGATCAAATAGTTCATTGCCATGTTTAAAACATGATCTCGATGCATCTGCTACAGGCTCAATAACTCTAAACGATTGAGCCCTGCTGTACGAAGATGCGAAACGACTTAATGAATCAACACCTCTGAATGAACCTATAGGGTTATTGAGAATTGAGTCTCTTCTCACGTTGATGGAATTAGGCGTCCTTTCAATAGGCACAGATATGAACTTTGGTGGTCTATCTGGAGATGCACAGCCGGAGCTCATGTTGCTGAAATTGAGTAATGGATCATCACAGTCTTTTCAATAGATCTAAGGGTTAAATAAACCCTGAGAGTTCCTTCGACGATCTCAAAACAGTCTGATCTTGTTATCTAGGCGAAATGTAAATATTATGATAAAGATGTCACCCTGTTTGAAGCCCTAACGATAGCTGCTTCCAATTACATTTAAGTGCAGTTAGGGCTCAAGAGATATAAATACAAAATGTTCCTGAAACACTTCGCAGAGTAGAGGAGTCGAAAGATCTAATTGTCATATAGACTCTATGTATAATCTTGTCACAATAGAAACAATAGAACAAAAAAGAGGACTAATTTTTGTATTTTAATTTTTTACAAAATTTATCAGTTCTTGAAACAGCTCCAATTAAAATCTATAATTATTTATTATAAAATAAATTGTGTATATATCTTATTAATTACTAAAGTGCTGTGTCCATAAAAAACAGACAAATCAGTCAAAAGTAAACAGGCCTCCATGATTTGTACACAGAGTTTGTTTTAAAGTGAAACTTGTATATTATTTTACTTCCGAACTAATGCTAATTAAAATTTTTTTCTTAGATATTGTACACCGGCCTTCCAAATACAAAAGTTGCCATTAGTATGGATTAAATCTACCCCTTCCTCTAAATCTTCCTCTAAATGCACCTCTACCTCTACCTCTGCCTCTTCCACGATTGAATCCCGGTATGTTGGTTCTCTTCGGAGTGACCTTCAAGTTTCTCCCTCTAAAGACTGAATCGTTCAGCTCCAAAGAGTTGGCAACACTAGCTGGTTCTGCAAATTCAATATAGGCAAAACCTTTAGGTTGGCCGGTAAACTTGTTGAGTAGAATCGTTACTCTGTTTATAACACCAACAGATTGGAAGTGTTTTTGAAGCTCTTCGGGACTGGCTTCATAATCAACGTTACCAACATAGATGGAACGAGCATCCACATCTGATTTCTCTTCCTGTAATTCTTGCTCTTGTTTGGCTAAGTCAGCATGAAGTTCACGTAATTTAGCAGCCTCTTCAGCATTGATTTTCGACGACTCGTCAACCGCTTGATCAGTTGTTATTGCTTCTACAGGTTGTTCTGCATCCACAGGCTGTTCTAAATCCACAGGCTGTTCCGCTATTATTTGGTCACTCATTGTATAAAACTGCAATATAGCAAGTAGCCTCTCTATTATATGAAGTAGAAAATAGAAAAGCTATGTCCATTTAGCATAAATTGAACGACACAATGTAACATTTATGCTTCACAGATAGCAAGAGGCACCACAGAGCAAGATATCATAACCATACAATCAATATCATACAGACGAGAATCTTTCAAGTTCTACGTCAATTTAAAGCTTTCAGCATACTAAGTAACTAGCGTAACAGTGAAAATAAATTGGTTACCTATACAAGAATTTCTGGAGACTCACACGACAGATAAGTCTACATTATTCAAAGTCTAAGAGGGTCATGTATATAAGCCATTAGATGTTCTATCTATCTTACCTAACAGTCTTAGTGGCTCTTTTGTGCTTACCATCATTAACAAACGCAGACCATGAAGTTACAACTACCGTTATAGACATCTTATCGGAGAATGTTGAGTTTAGCCGTTTCTTAAGACTGCTTCAATTAAATCAGCTGATACCCTATTTGAATCAATTGTCTAATTTCACTTTGATCGCACCGGTTAATTCAGCGTTTGTTGAAAGTATTTGCGCTAATGATATATCACAAGATAAGTGTTCAGATAATATTGTTCAAAACTTCGGAATTGATAGTCTAAATCGCTATATCATTGATCAAACTGTAACTTCAGAGAGTTTCTTCGGTGTCAACATTGTTGAAAGTTTAGGAAATGAAGGAAATGGCGGTGACTCTACTCCAATAATAGTCTCGTCTTATGATGATCGACATGTTTTTCAAATAAATGGCTTCGATGTAGTTGAGCCTGATATCTTTGCAAACTCTCAGAATGCTTATGTTCAAGGTTTGGAAAGTCTGTTTTCCGAAGCGAAATCATTTCATGATACTTTAAGTAATATTTCTGATATATCAATATTTGAGAAATTGACAAGAAAAACAAATTTTAGAAATAAAACAGTGTTTGTGGTAAAAGATGATTCATTTGTTTTCGAAGATTATGAATTGGATTACTTATACTCAACCTATGGAGAGCAGGATACCTCTTTGATTATTAGTTCGTTACTAGTTAATGGATTTCATGGGGGTAATGTTAATGAAACATTCAATGACCTCAATGGCTATCTTTCATCATTAACAACTCACGATAATGGTGAACATTTAAACCTTAATAGTTCAAGAAACTCAATCAACACAAACATAATATACAAAGAAGGGCTTTTTCACATTTTTGATGATGGGATTCTGATTCAAAATATAACTTTCAATGCTTTGAAAATATTAGTAGGTTTAGACGCTGCGCCATTTGTGGAAGAGCTAAATTTACAAGGGCTATCTTATTTGATTACTGACAATACGCTTAATCAGACAATATTTTACCCTAAAGATACAAACCAGTTCACTATTAAATCTAAAGGATCAAACCTTTATCATTTTCTGGATGAGAAGATCGAAAGTTTAACAACAGCAAAATCCCTTTACAATACTAGATACTGTAATACTAAAAAAATGGGAGAAAATTGTCAAAAAGTAAAAATAGAATCTGTTGGTAGTGACTCCTTTATTTTGAATAACAATGTTTTAATAGAATCTGGTCCGTACAAAGTAGGCAATACTGTTATTTATTTAACAGATGAAGATTTACAAGCTCCAGGTAATATGGCATCATCAGTAAATTCAGTTTTCCATTGCTCAAAATCATTGACCTACTTGAATCAGCTAAGCTTAACAAAACTTGCTCCAAATCATCTTGGATACACTCTTTTTCTTCCCTGTTTTGAATCGTGGAGTGATTTCTCTTTGACTTTAAATTATTTGGAAAACAATAGAACAGCATTAGAGGAAGTCATGAAAAATTTTATTATAGAAGGGCTAATTTATACAGACTCAAAGACAATAGAAGCTGAATTTTACAACTTGAATCATGAAAAGATTAAGATCTCTAATGTTAGTCATGATGATGATAGTATGACTTTAAACTATGGCAGAAATTTTCTCAAACTACGACAGGACAATGATATTTTGTACAACCAAGGAGTGATACACCCGATTGAAGGTGTTTTCCTTCCCACGAGTATTGAGATATCCCTTCTGCAAATTATTCAATCTTCTGATGCAGGGAAGTTCCTAGAACTTATAACTTTATTCCCGGATTTAAATGCTATTTTACAATCAGATATGTACTCTATTTTACTACCTACAGAGACATCACTTTCCAGATTAGAGCGGTTTGAATCAAACTCAACCCTATTGGAGTTTTTAAAACTTCACATTATACCTCGTCCATCGTTATCCAGTCTATATAATTGTGAGGAAGAGATTCAAACTCTAAATCTTGAGGCCAACTTAACTTGTACTGCAGTATCAGGTCAAGGTGACGTTCTGTTGCAGGTGAAAGATGGGGCTGATAATGGTGTGCGGGTATTAGCCAAAGGCTGTACATCAAAACATCCCTACTCTTGTGTTTATTCGATAGACAAACCGATATCTTTGAGTTGGATAGATGATAGTAAGCATTATCACATCAGACTACCTGGAGTCGCAGTTGGTCTTGGCATACTTGTTGGATCTTTGTCTATGGTTATAATTGCTATTTGCCTGATGCTAACAGTTGCACGGAGACAGAAAAACTGGTTTACTGAGAATGATGATTTTGAAAATGGAACTGTTAGTGAGAATGATCCACTTCTGGCTTCAGATAGTGAGGTGAATGGGTATAGTTCTACTACTCAAAGAGCAGCAAGATCTCAAAATTTTGAGAGTCAATACTCGGATAGCACTAACGTGGATCCAATCGCACTGAATAAGAAAAAGATGAGATACATCAATGAAAGCTAGAGTTTAAAAGTGTTATCTTCTCAAAAGATTGTGCATAAACAATACTATATATATTGATAATCAGATATTTTGTATTTAAAATCGACCTGTATTGTATATTTGAAAATGAATATTGTATTCAATTGGCTTGAATCACTTATTTAAAGGTATATTTGTAAACATTTCGTAAACTGCAGAATAATGTCCCAATATTCCAAGTAGAACAAAAACATGCCAGATGTTATGTGAAGCAAAAATATAATCAATCCACCACAACGACAGAAATGAATTTCTATGTTCTGTGTAAGTTGGGTTCTTTTTAAAATGAATATGTAGATTATTTGAAACTTCTTCTGAGCCTAAAAGTCTGTCTTCAGGCTGATCCAGTTCAATAAGAACGTCGGTTCTGAAACGTTCAGGTATTAACGATCCATAAAACACAACGCCGATTAGATACCACATCATACTTCTAGTAATTGGAAGGTAAAACTTCACAGCATGAATGAAACCTTTCTGTATTCCTAAGTAAACAAATGAACAGACCCCTAAACCTGATAGTGAAATGTAAAAGGCAATTCTAAATGGCTTACTCTCTGGGCGGTCAAAGTAGGAAGACCAGTTGAAACAGAATCCACAAGCACCGCACAACAATGAAAATAGTATAAAGCAAGTTCTCAAAACTGGTGAGTAATAAAGACTAGCATATTCAGTAGTAACCACTGATGCAGTTATTAAAACTGTGATACCAGTATAATCAATGCATGCAAACTTTTTTCTTAGGTATAAACTAGCTGTACCATTAAAAGTATGCCAAAAAGCTGAAAATACCAGACAACCTATACTTGCAAGCAAGAAAAGATAGACAACAGTATTATCAAGAAAAGAATTTTGTTTGAATAGAGAGCTTCTTGGAAAATCGTACAACGAGATGTAGAGCATTATGAAGACACCAATTAAATGAGTCCAAATGTTAACAGTTTCATTATGACAAGAGCAAATACTGCTAACGGAATGCAGGTGGTTATTTTTGAACCTGTAGCCCTGAATTATGAATTGGTTTTCTCTCCATGGAAATGGGAGTTCATAATAATGCAGAAGCCTTGAAGCACCTTCAGTAATAGCATGCTCATAGTTATGAAATTTAGCCTCAAAGTTCTTGATTGAATCTACAGCTGATGAGTCTTGTATGAAACAATCATCATTTAATAAATTTTTGGTCTCAGTCTCTACAAGTGAGTTGAACTGATTGATTTTTGCGTCAAGAAATTGCAAGCCTGTAAGTAATTTCTCATGAAATCCCAAACTTTCAGTTGTATTTAAGGTCGCTAAAAGACCATCGTAGTGTTCGTCCAGAATCGTATTGAAGCTTTCAAGATTGACAGAACTATTGAAGACGGAGTTCTTGATTGTAATCAAGGTATCATAAAGGTTTTGTAATGTTGCAAATGAATCATCATTATGAATTTCCTTTTTATTATTAATGCCATTTGGTGAGAAAAAGCTTTCAACTCTATCAAGTTTTGCCTCTATAGAGGCTATGAATTTGTCGATAGAGCTTAGCAAGTCTTCCTCCAATGAGTTTCTCTTTGCAATACTATTAATTGACGACGAGGAAGAATGTGCTCTTTTAAGAAGTTGCAAGTCTTCATTATTGAATCTCTTATATGTACCTCTCTTAGACGCAGAAACTTCCTCTTGTAAGGTACCAGAGGAAGATGTTGTTGTTGACATGATAAGGGTTAGAAGATTCTTTGATTAATGTCTCTTGAATCAAATACCTGGGATATGTGAATGTGAGCGTGACCAATAAATACAAGATGAAAATTAATGCAGCTGATAGCTCTGTGCTATTAATTATAATGAACTCAACAGCCCTAGTTCACCGTGGTCGCTTGCAAAGATAGGGTTGTTGGAGAGAATTCTGATAAACTCTGGAACAATAGGGGAAATTCTCGAGAAAAAAAAGCCCCCAACGGCTTTTATTTTTCTTTTTTTGAAAATTTGTTGTACTCTAAAGTTTGGCATATAAAAAGTTGTGTTATAGACAACTCTAATAAGAATGCCTATAAATCAACCTTCAAATCAGATAAAGCTGACAAATGTGTCACTTGTTCGTATGAAAAAAGGCAAAAAGAGATTTGAGGTCGCATGTTATCAAAACAAAGTCCAGGACTGGAGATCAAATGTGTAAGTCTCATATTTTACCCACCTAATATTAGTAGTTTAAACCTAACTTTTGGACTAGTGAGAAGGATATAGATGAGGTCCTTCAAATACCGCAAGTCTTTTTAAACGTCTCGAAAGGTCAAGTTGCTCCTCACGATGATTTAAAAAAGGCGTTTGGAACTACGGATGTTGATAAAATCATTTCAGAAATCTTACAAAAAGGTGAAATTCAATTGAGCGAGAAAGAAAGACAGGCTAAGGGTAACCAAGTCCAAGCAGAAGTGCTACAAATAATATCAACCAAATGTATCAATCCTAAAACAAAGAAAAGATATCCTCCAACTATGATACAAAAGGCATTAGCCGAACTTAAAGTCAACATTGTCACTACGAAACCCGCTAAAACTCAAGCATTAGAAGCAATCAGAGTTCTTGTATCAAAACAGGTGATTCCAATAGTAAGAGCAAAGATGAGAGTTAAAGTTTCGTTAGAATCAAAAGATGCCAAAAGATTAAATGAGAAAATGAAGCCATTGCTGGGAGATATTGAAAGTGAGGACACTGAAAGGGTGTGGGAAATAGTTGCATTAATAGATCCTGTTAACTATCGTGAACTTGCTGAGTTAATAGGAAATCAAAAAACAGGCCAGTTAGAAGTTTTAGATGTTGCAGTGATTGATGAAGGTGAAAGCTGAAAGAAAGACTCAAGCTATCACTTGATCAACTAAGTCTAAGATAGTTAGTATTTTGGTAAAGTCATTGTCATTATTTTGGGGTTGAAATAACTTTGAGCTTAATGTTATTATAAGATTTCTATTCTCATTTTTTGTGTAGAGTAATTTCGCCACCTGATTAATCAAAACAGATAACTTGGTATTGGAAGTCTGACCAATTAATAGCGTTTTGTTAGATACAAAGTCTGTTTCTGGATCATTTAACGATAATTCATAGAAGGTTCTTGAATCCGGTGCTTGAACATCAAAAGTAGTGTCAACTTCACCATTCCGCCTAATGAATATGATCTTCTTATCCACAAAATCTGTTGTCTGAACAGTAATTTTTTTTTTCTGTTTCTATGTCAATCTTAGAAGAAGCCTCAAGAGTCTTGAATTCTATAACAACCATAATCAATCAGCCAGTGATCTGGCTCGAATCAAATATTTTAAGGTTTCTTTCTCTTTAGCTTTACAGGGCTTCAAATTATCGGGCACTCTAAACGGTGTCACAAAAACAAACACGACGAAGATAGTATAAGTACCAAACTTTATTGGGTATCTCCTTGAGCCTATTATGTCTACTGAACTAGCATCTATTTCCAGTGAACATAACGTGAATACACACTTGGTTCCCAAAGAGAGTCTAGATGATCCCAGATACAGTAAACTGGAGGTGATTTTGTACCAAACAACTTCAGCTATTTGTACAACAATGTTTCTTTTTGTGTTACTTTTGGCAGCTTTTTTCCATCTTCTGATCAAAAAGTTTTCTGACAACTCTGAAAGAAGGAGTAATTCATCTGATCAGCAATATAATTATAAGAGTCGAGATGAATTACGATTGGTTCCTGATATAAGCTACTACTACAGACTTCTAGATCTTCAGATTAACAAGTACGAAGTAATAACTGAAGACGGATTTGTCATAATTGTTCAAAGGATTGTTAACCCTTATGAGTCTATGGAAGTGCGCAGACAAAGGAAGCCACTTCTATTGCTTCATGGGCTACTTCAATCATCAGAGTCATTTTGTTCTGGTGGTAAAGATTCATTAGCTTATTTTCTATTTCAACAAGGCTATGACATATGGCTCGGGTGCAATAGATGTGGGTTTGAACCTCGTCATTTATATTTGGACTCAAGCGATTACAAAATGTGGGATTGGGATATTGTTGATATGGCCCAATATGATCTAACAGCCATTATAGATCACGTCCTAGTGAACTCAGATTCTAAAGCTTCAAAGTTAACCCTAATTTGTCATTCTCAAGGAACCACGCAAGGATTTATTACTTTAGACCACGATAGATTTGGAAATGCTGCTAAAATTAATAGTTTCATCGCTCTTTCTCCTGCAGTGTATGGGGGAGAACTTCTAGATACTAAGTTGTTCATAAAGGTTATAGCCAAAATGTCTTTAAATCAGTATTTTTTTGGAGTTAAATCTTTCTTACCTATCATGATGACTATGAGGAAAATACTAGTCGGTCACAGAATTTTTGGAATATTGAGTTATTTGATGTTTAATTATCTATTTGATTGGGATGATAGTCTTTGGGATCGAGATTTAAAAAATCGCCATTTTTTGTTTTCACCTGTCTGCGTCAGCGTTAAGTTAATGTCTTGGTGGTTGAACGATAAGACAGGATTTAAAATTTCTAAAGCTATACTCCAACACGATGCTCAATGGTTTGATGAAAATACACCTCCTGTCTTTCTAGTGATACCACGTGAAGATAAGCTAGTTAATGGCCAAATGTTGGTGAATCATTTATCAAATTTTGAGCATATAAATAACTATGACTACATTTTCCTAGAAAAATATTCCCACCTTGATGTTTTATGGTCTAAGAATGTTATTAAAGATGTTGGTGAACCTATTGTGAATTTCTTAGCAAAGAATAATCTTTAATACGACGAATGTATTACTATATACAGAGAATATTCAATCGTTACGCGGTGACTGATTTCTTTTAGTTACTCTATTAAGTGCATATGGGCATTTAAGATTTTCAAAGCTCAAGAAAATAATACACGCATACACATGTTATATAATTTTTTTTCTTTCAGCACATTAGAAATTATTTCTGAACTTTCGATTTTCTGTAGCTCAAATAAGACTATATGAAGCAATCCATAAGACGAACAATCTATACATCGAGGGAATTGACCGTTATTTTAGATGTTTTGACTTAGTGAAATATCCAAAATATCAGTTAGGTAGTTAAAATATAGAAACTGACTTCTCTGGTTCTTACAAAGTACAATAATGAGATTGGTATATATGAAGAAGAGCATATTTCAAAAAAAAAAAAAAAAGTCCTAATGAAAGTTGTAAAATCGCTTCTTTTTAATATTGAGTCCAAATAACTGTACTTACTCTCCAATAAGAAAAGGTCAATTGTTATTTTCTCAGGATGAAAAGATTCAAGTTAATATCAGCCACAAAAAAAAAAATGATGAAGCAGGAGAAATCTTTGATAATTCCGTCATATCAATTATACTTTATATTAAATAGAGGTTTTTCTCTCTCAAATTAAGAAACATTCGAATGTATACATATAATATTTCTAAATATACCAAATATCGTATTAGGAAGAAACCTGATCTGAACATAATGCCTAAGAGATTTCTTAGTCGAGAGATAATTTATGATATCTACGTGGCAGAGTCATTGCCCCTATATGAGCCTTTAAAACACCAAACCGGAAATTTAAAGGTAATGATCTCAAATCTTACCTATCTCCGAATACAAACTCTACAGTTTAATTTAGAGAACTAGGGAATTGTCCTAACCTAACAAGAGCCTACGCGATCTTCGTTTACTCGAATTCAATATTATATTACATACACATGGGTGGATCTTACGATAATTGGATCCTTGGACAGTATTCTAACTTGATCCGGACTTTATTTGAATCTTTTATACACTGCAGAATCATGGACTGGGTATCTTCTTATCTTTCTTTGAAATCTACCTATAAACTGTCTCAAGCAGGTTAATAACTGACGGACATATTATCGAGATAGCCATTATTACACCTTTTTGTAAAATATCTCTAGCAGCCTTCCTTTTTCTGTACAGCGGTAAAAGCCAAGGCGTGAAATAGAACATGATTATACAAGTCTCTCACACCATAAATATTATGATGTTGACTTTTGTTTATAATTTAAATATTTGCGAAAAAATATCCTATATAGTAAAATTCTAGTGCATGAACTGGAAGAGTTATACATGATGTGATTGAGCTCATTATCACTGTCATTGTGAATATTACTATCATATTACTCCGGAAATTTTCTAAGATTTGTGGAATTGTTAGTACCTATCTCCGAGGCTTTTCTCACTTTGAGTATTAGTAAATGGTCGAGAATTGAACGAACTAGCCTATTATTTCGAATACACAGAAAAGGTATTGCTCTAGCTTATGAAAGTTAGTAATGGTGTAGGTTTAGTTATTCATGGACTAGAGATATGTTTTATATTATAAAGTTTGCATTGGAATGTGTATTATTAAAGGTTTTTAAGAGTTTGATTGGCATTACTCAGAAATATTTTTATAGGTGATTTCGAATGGTTAGTTTGGAGAGTATGCTAGAACAGGTTTGAGCTTCTCTTCTTGTGCTTAGTTCAGAATGATTTGGAGTAGATTATGGGTATATGAGCTAGCTTCAAAAATATCAATATAAAAGCTAGCTTTTTCACTATAGGCTAGAGTGAGCTATGGTAGATGTACGCTTACTGCCATTGTTTTGGAAAACAGAGCTTTGTTTTAGTATTAGTATTTCTTGTAAGGTTCTTTTGTGAAAAATTCATTTGTTTTTTCTTTTAGGAAGGTTTTAGTCAAAATAGTATATGGATGTAGCGAGACAAGATAATAAAACGGCAAACTATAATTTGGGATTGATTTTCGAAGAATTCGAAGTGTGTGAGATATCTGAGTAATAAAATATAATTGAAGTAAAGGTGTTCTCTATAAAATTTAATATTAACTTCACCGCACAGTCTGTTTAAATTTACTTTGGAATACAATATTAATAGTTAGTTTATATCGTTTACGAGAATCAAAAGGTTGAGAGACTTATTGATATTTGATATGAGATGATAGATGATAAACTGTTTAACGAATCTAATTATACTTCCAAGTTTCTCTAATAGTGTGCAGAATGTGTATTAAAGTCACTAAATGACTAACAGTTTTAGGCTTTCATAGATTTTGATCTCCGACTGTGTTGGCTAGAGAAGTAATATACATTTGTGTGTTTTGCAAAAATACTAATCTATAGCGAGCAAAAAATGGTTTCCCTTTAAGTTTGATCTATATGAATACTAGGCCACTAATTTTAAGTATTAAATCGAATTGAAGAAAGATTGTTGTTACTAATATAATTTTCCTAGTTCTGTATTTTAGATTTTCAGGTCCCAGAAACAATAAAAGAGGCGATGTTTTCGGTCTAATTTGAAAGCTGAAGCAGAACAATATTACCAAGTACCAAGAAAATATAATAAAAATTAGATACTCTATGTGTGATGATTGACCCTCAGAAGATCTGGGTCATTTTAATATGTGTCCCTTATCATATGTTTAATAAAGACTTCCTTCCCCTTTAAGGCTCTGCTAATGTTAAAAAATATTCTGAGAAGCGGTGTGACTCAATCATTTGGCGACTACACCGATTTAACAATCTTGTCTTTCCAATGTATGATTTAACAATACTTAATGAGTGATTCTAAGGTTAAGGTGACACAATTTGGTGATCTAAAGGCAGTTGGGAACGATGAAATAGTTGAGAGCCTGATAAGCACACTGAAACGAGTTCTGGCAGTTCCACCACTGAAAAATCAACCGCTACAATCAGAAATAAACGCGGATACGTCGCTAAAAAGATCAAGAAGGAAGTCTAAATTCTCCAAGGAGCAGGATGCACTAATAGTTGATCTGAAGAGAAAGGGAAAATCTTGGGTAGATATTGCTCAGATCGCAGGTGTTGGTAGCTTTCTAGCAGCGCGGAATCGTTATCAGGTATTAATGGGCCAACAAGGAATTGCATATACTGTTTGGGGAGTAGAAGATAGCAGAAGCTTACAGAACTTGTTAGATGATGGTGAGCTTGAAAAGTGGCGATTTATATCGAGAGAGATGTATAAGTTGACTGGGAAGTTTTTCACTGATGTTCAATGCAGAGAAGTTATACGGGACATGTTTCTAGAGGATCCAACACAGTTTGGAGTTGATGATGAAATACTGAAAGAACTTGCAGATGGGGAACTTATAGATGAACCATGGGACGACCCCAAAATTATTAACTAATCGCCCAGACAAGCTAAAAAACTGCAACATGTTTTGTGGTTGGACTCTCGTCCTGCATGTATTCTCTTTCAATCGAAGTGATGTATACATACATCTCACTAAAGCGGGTCCTTGGGCGAGCTAGGAAGAGACACTTCAAATTGATAATTTATAAAAGTAAAATTGCAAATGAGTTTACATAAAATTCAAAAATTTTGATAACCCTTGATAATATATAGCGCTGAAGTCAAAGATGTAAACTTAAGGTGAGTCAATTTTTTTTGTCTAAATTTTTGAATTGACCTTTAACGTAGAAATCTGTAGCCTCATCAAATACTCTTGTGGCATCTTCTCTTCTATTTTCCCATGGGAAGATCCGGGCAGGAACTGTACTATTCACAGAGTTTTTATTTTCAGTTTCGTCCTTATTTGATTGAAGCTTGTCCCATTCGTTTTCCCAGGATGGCACATTAAGCGACCAACCTTCACCGTTAGACGAATTATCAATTATTGGCTCGAACTCTGATAGAGAAAATATCTTACCAGCTATCTTACCATGATAATGTCTATTAAAAACATTCCACCAGCTTTGATGAATTTGAGATAAGATCTCGTAACCTTTTCCATGGCTTGAGGAAGCAAACAAGTTGGAATCTCTTGACAGCCATGGCTTGTTTAGACCTATAAAATGAATGTTCTTAATATCTTTCGAGAACCTTATGAACGCAGGAACATATTGGTAGGCAACAGATGGGGTGACATTAAACGTGAAAGGTAATCTTTTCCATCTGTTCAAAAAATATTCGTTCAAAAGACCCTGATCTGCACCATCAAAGGATGGGGATTCTCTTGTTTGAATCAAATTAAATAGATCGCCGAAGACTTTACTTGATGGCTGTGTGATGAAAGCACCTGAATTGAAGATATCTGGCCAGCCAGAATCTGGTGAACCAGCAATTAAGTTTTCTTCATTTAACTCTGTCTCAAAAAAATCATCTATTGGAGCTACAGGGAGAATATCGGCGTCTAAATAAATAATTTTGGAGTATTGTTTCTGTTTCCAAATCAAAATTTTAGTATATGTTGATACTAAATCCAATCTACCGAGAACTGAAAGCTCTCCAAGTGAGGTACTTAGTAAAGGTTTCGAAGGAATAATATCATCATATATTTCCTTCAAAGCCGCAATTGCCTCATCAGAAACATTTGAAACAATAATCGCTAACCTTTTTGAAGTCTTTAGATCCCTTAAAGACTGGCCAAGGACTAGCGCTCCTGCTAAGTAGCGATTATTGGTGAGAACAGTGATATACGCTTCTGTCATTAAAAGACTTTGAAATATAATCCAAAAGTGGTAGAACTAAGAGCTGTCTTGCTGTATGGATAAGTAGACTTCTTTAGGTTGGTTTTCCAGCTGTCAATCCTACAATTCTTACTTCTTAGATAAGATAATTCAGTTAAAGTATGCTGGGCTTGGTACGAGCAAAAAATCTAAACAGAGTTACCGGGGTTTTGCAAAAGATGAAATAGCCCAGTGAATATCTTACGCCCGATAAATATGCAGTGATCGTCGAAAACTGACATGACTAGCCCGTAACTTAAACTTATATTCGTACTTTTGGACGCCTAAGCACTCAGAAATTATTCATTTTTGACTTCTATATATGCTTGGTCTAATTCTTAAATACATTTGTTGAGTAATCTACAGATAATACCGTCTTCCGAATTTGCATGTTGACACTATCGATTTGATGTTTTTATGAGCTGCTGATAGATATTTTAAAATTACATAGCATGATCACGTTAACCTGAAATTATATATAATCTCTTGTTGCTTATTGATATATTCTGGAATATTTATGTCCGATGGTACTAAAAGATATGATTGAAAGTTTATCAAAGGAGCTGAGAGTCAATTATTTCAAGGGAAATCTCTCCACACCCATTACAGGTATGATTAAATCGACTTATAAGCACTAAAATAGAGCATTTATTTAATTTAGAAGCGAAATGTACTCATGGGAAGTTTCCTGCTACTTTTCTTTTAAATCGGCAGGGCATACACTCAGATTAACCCAAACGAAAGGCCTATATATACGCCTATCCTTGTATATTGGTTTTAGATTGGTTATATAAATGCAGGCCAACTTTTTGACCAAGCAAGCATCACTATCAATACATCAACATCTTAACAAATAGAATCAGAGTAATTTATGATCAATAGAGGAGAGCTATTTATCAAGACTATACTAAATTTAACCAATGAAAACTGATTTGAAATAGAGATATAATTCCTGGCGAAACAAGTTAACTACTACTCACCTCAAGTAAGTGTGTAATCAAAGTGAAGCATTTGAATGAAATTAAAAAAAAAAAAAAACAGAAATTTTATATTTTCACAGAAAGTACAAACAAATACTATGGACGCTTATACACGTTATTGGAAGAAGTATTTGAAGTAGTATTCTGTAATGGAACAGCGCTCGCTTGAGACATATGCGCTGAGGCGCGAGATCCTGTGTTAGCATTTTCTTTTAATGTGGTCAATTGCTTTGATCTAAAGTTCTCATAGTGGATCGTTGATGTAGACTCTATTAAATCTTGCAGATGTGTTCTGGTTAGAAAATCTCTTAAATAAACAAACTCAGATTGATTTATATCCTCAACGTTTATGGTACCCCATCTAGTTCTTCTACCTCTAAAAGCTTCCCCGTTAATTGTGATTTCGTTCTCTGATCCAATAACTGCAAATGGGATAATTGATCTGATACTGTTATTTAATTCTCTCTCTTCTTCTAATGAATCCTCAGAATCAAATGGATAAAGATTTAATTCATGAAATTCAAATTCCTTTTGTAATACTTTACGGAAATTTTCACGTTCGTCAAGAGTCAACGTGTCCGCTTTAGCAATAATTGGAATGACATTTGCAATCTCAGAAAGTTTTTTCAATGCAATAACATCTAAACCACGTAATCCAACGTTATTTGGTTGAATGAAATATAAAACTGCATGAACTCTTGAATCTTTGATGTGTTTTTCACGTTGAGCCGTTAACTCTTTGCGTAGGTATATAGAGTATTGTTCTTTGATATATCTGACTATTGGTTCCCAACACTTGTCATTATTTATTTGATCACCAAAACCTGGTGTATCGACAACGTCAACGTTTAAACGAACATTATTTTCCACTAACTGATGGTGTGATACGGAAATCTCTGCAGTTTTAGTAATTGGTTCTGTACTTGATTTTCTTCCTAATGAATCAACAAGATGTGACGCAAATAACGTGTTAATCAAGGTTGATTTTCCTAAACCAGAATATCCTATTGATTAGTATCAATTGAAACCATGGGAAACGATTATTAAACTTACCGGCAACAAGTACGTTAAACTGAAACCCTCGTTTTAAAAGACGATGTTCAATTTGAGTTGTAATGGTGTCAAACCCGACATAAGTAGTCGGTTGGGTGAAACTATGAGTAGTAGACATCTTTTGCTGTTGAAGTAATCCAAACTATCCTTTCAAAATAAATTTAAACCTGTGTACAGAAAAGAAAGATCACAAAACTGGGATTCCAACACAAAACGCGACGCACTTTTTCTCAAAAAACTTTTTGTTCCGTAAATGGTAATTTGTCATCATGTGATTATTCACGTGATATTTTAATAGAAACACTACTTTTCTACGAATTGAAAATTTTTGATTTGACTGTGAATGAACAACTTGGGATAGAGTTGACAAAGACCATTCAATATTTCAGGTTCAACTTAAAATGTCTTTGAGTATCAATTTAGGTAGACTTACCTCAGGCTTAAATTTTCCTCGATTGCCACAAATCAGTATTAGAATACCGAATCCATTTACGTCAACACCATCACCAAAGACCCAAGAACAATCAGCATTACAACAAAGATTACAGGATTATCTTAACGAAAGGACAATCGAAGAATCTTTCTTCATAGATAATGGTCTATTAAAAGCTGTTCCAAAGAAGAAAGTTTCTCACCAAAGAAAAAGACAAAGACAACTTGCGCCAGCTTCGAAACAACTTAAATATTTGCATCATTTAAATCGCTGTCCATCTTGCGGTCACGTTAAGAGGGCTCATACTTTGTGTATGCATTGTGTTACCCAAATCAAGAATATATGGAAGGCCGACTACCATGCTTCAAAGAAACCAGAAGTCATAGAACAAAAATTAGATCCAATTGATAGAAGAATTATCTATCCAGGTAAAAAGAAATCAGATTATGAAAAAAGATTGGAGAATAAGGACTATATTAATCGTCGTCAAAGATCTTTACCGGTTTCAAGAAAATGATATAAATAATAAGGAAATTGTAAATAGGACACATAAATAAACGATTAACTACATCATAAATCTTCACCATAATTTTTTCTCCTCTATTACTTATTACATGAACAAGAGTCTTGTACGATATTTTACATAATGGTACAGCTGAAACCACATAAGCCACCCTCAGACTTTTTGGAATCTTTTTCAGCAGGAGTGGATTGTGCTTTTCTTACCTCAGTAGAAGCAGCTGGTTTAGTGGCTGATGCAACTGTGCCTTCCTTTTCGGTGGTTGTAGCTTCAGTCGCTGCGGCTGCTCCTCCTTCTGCTTTTAGAGAGAAAGATAATTTTTGAATTGTCTCGTAAAATGAGGAACCTTGAATAGAAGCAAGCTCAAGCTCTAGATCAGACGCACTTCTTGAACCATCACCACCAGCAAAAGTACCAGCACCCCATGGAGAACCGCCGTGGACTTCCTCTAAAGAAGTTAATAATGGGAAGGTGTTTTTGTAACCCAATGGGACGTAGATTATACCATGGTGTGTCAAGATTGATAGAATATTTCTGATAGTAGTTTCTTGACCACCGCCTGGAGTTCCGGTACTAACAAAGACACCAGCCGCTTTACCTTGTAAGGCACCATTTGCCCATAAGAGACCCGTAGAGTCCCAAAAAGCAGACCATTGGGCTGGTAAAGTACCGTATCTAGTTGGGATACCGAACAAGAAGGCATCGTACTTCTCCAAAGTTTCAGCAGAAGCAACCGGGATGTTAGCTGGCTTAGCTGGAGCGTGGATTAAAGCTAATACATCGTCAGATAAAGTTTCAGGAACCTGGAAAATATCTGCTTCACCACCAGCTTTTTCAATACCTTGCTGAATGGCTTCAGCTAAAGAGGTTATATGGCCGTAAGTGGAATATTGGATAATCTAAAACATTAATACCACATCTCAATAGACCAATTGTTTTGTTACTTACAGCAATTTTAACCATTGTGTTTAAGGATACGGAAGTTTAAAGAATATTGAGTTTCCCAAGAATAGGTGTGTGTATTTCTAGAAGCGAGAACTATCTATAAATTTCATACGGATTAAGTAAAGCTTAGTAAAATTCCTAAGCATTTGTCGGAAGTTAGTCAGGGTGCTGCATTAGTACAAAATGTGGGTCAATAATAACAGTAAATGCTATTTCGGGTAGTGTTACAGCCTAACGGTGTGCCCAGTCTCTTCATATGCTCACAAATGATGCTGAACATTTTAGTAAAAGATTAATAACAGATGCACTGGTTATGGAGCCACTGCAAAGGTGAATAGCCATTTAAATAGTCGCAAGTATCCCTCTGTTCGCTCATATATTGTACAGTTCATCTTTCACGCAAAATGGCTCCAAAAGTTGCAATTATCATCTACACTTTATATGGACATATTGCCCAATTAGCTGAAGCCGAGAAAGCTGGTATTGAAAAAGCCGGTGGTTCAGCTGACATCTACCAAGTTCCCGAAACCTTGTCTGAGAAAGTTTTGAAATTATTACATGCTCCAGCAAAACCAGACTACCCAATTGCTTCCACTGCAACTTTAGAGCAATATGACGTTTTCTTGTTCGGTATTCCAACCAGATTTGGTAACTTCCCAGCTCAGTGGAAGGCATTCTGGGATTCAACCGGTGGTTTATGGGCAAGTGGTGCTTTGCAAGGTAAAGCTGCAGGTGTCTTTGTTAGTACCGGAACACCAGGTGGTGGTCAAGAAGTCACTGCTTTGAACTCTCTATCTACCTTGGCTCACCATGGTATAATCTATGTCCCATTGGGTTACAAAAACACCTTCCCATTGCTAACCTCTTTTGAAGAAGTTCACGGTGGTTCTCCATGGGGTGCTGGTACTTTTGCTGGGGGTGATGGTTCAAGACTACCATCTAAATTGGAATTAGAAGTTGCCCAAATTCAAGGTCAAACTTTCTTTGAAACTGTCAAGAAATTTTAGATTGTTAGGGATAAGTTCTTAGCCTAATTTTATGTTTTTACGAGATTTTATAGTGTAATCTTTGCTAACGCAGCCTTTAAGTTTCGCGAAGTAGTATTTTGAGTTGTGATTAAATTCTTTGATTTTCAGATCAACTTTATATTATTAAAACTAAAGGCTGTTTGAAGCAAATAATGAGTGAAATACTAGATCAAATTCTAATAGAGGACGTGAGTTTATGAATCATTTGACCGTGCATGAAGACTAACTTCTCAGATTGCAAAATACTGCCCCCAAAATTTTTTAAACTATCATAAATGCATCTCAGCAAACCACGAAAACCCTGGTAATTGTGCTACTGAACAACAGCAACTTGCAAACTGTATAAAATCTGAGTAAGTACAAGGCCGTTACCGTCTCACTCCCTTACTAACGATGTAGTGTTCCTGCATTCCAGAAAATACTAAGTCAATGTGGTCAATTATTAAAAGACTATGAAGTCTGTATCAGAACCAAGACTGTTGATAGACATGAGTGCATTCCTTTGTTACAAGAGATAAGAAAATGTGCTGGTGGTTGTGTCGATGTAAATAAAAACACATTGAATAATCTTAATACTCGATAAGACTGTCTGTTAATAATCGTTACCTCTGTATATAAATCATTATAAAAATCACAAATCACAATCGATGAGTCTTGTAGGAACTAGTTTATTATACATAATTCTCTCTTTACCTTTTGCCCTTTTTACCTTGTTTAGTCTTGTTCTGTCTAAGTAAGTAAGTGCCTGAGAACGGACTTAAAAAAACTCCCTATCGCAAAGAAAACTGTCGGTAGGAGAATCAAATCCGCTGAAGCCTAAAGACCAAGCATCATTTACACCTTTCAGACCTATTACTAAAATTAGTTTGAGTGTGAGCCTGTTTTACTCACATACCTGACTTACCATAGAGCTAACACTTAGAATGGACGAAAAGCGAAATACTGCCAACCCAAAGATTTTAGTGAATTCAAATCCAACTACTCGACCGTCATCACCTTCAGGTACCAGATTCAGCTCTTTGACGAGGCATAGTTTTTCAAATACTGTTTTGGATAAATCGAGGATCCCTGCATATAAACAAATTAAGTTTGATTCAGATCTATTGAAGAAACCAAAGCCGTTAGGTCTAGAGAACAGGGTCTCCTTCGATACGGTTTCTATTTCTGCAAGAGATTCTCGAAGAGATGAGTCGTATTATATGGAGGATGATGAGGATGGGTCTCTTGATAGAGATTATCAGCGATATCGAAGAGCCAGATCAACATCACCGTCATCCAGAGTAAGATCGCCATCACCAGCGTTTAGCGAAAACAGATCACCTTCTCCATTTAATGAAGATTCCTCCTTCCGAATTAAAGATATTGATAGCCGATCAACTCAAGCAAGGTTTGATAGAAATGGATGGAGAATTGATTATCCTAGTGAGTCTGCAATAAGAAATGATTCCTTCACGCTAGTTACTAGACACAAAAACTACAACAGATTTGTTAAGGACAACTACTTTCGAACTTTTGTTGTCTATATAACAGGGAGGAGACATACCTGGATTTCACTTGACTATGTTATTGCTAAACTTTTAAGGAATGGTGATCACTTGGTAGTCATTTCCAGGGTACCTTCAAACTACGAGTCAGAAATATTTGGCCATCATTCTAGTAATAGCACTCATGAAAATACAGCTGACTCAGAAGTATTCAAACAAGCTGCTTTAGATATCAAAAAATATGTTGAATTCATAATCAACCCCGAAGTTATTTTCAAGTTGTCTATTGATATATTCTTGAGTGATAGTACTTTTCAAGTTTTAAAGGAATCTGTTGAAATCTATGAACCAAAGCTTCTTATTAGTTCCACTAAACCAAACCTTAGATTTCAAAGAACCCAAACATGGAAAACATCAAGAATAACTGATAGGTTAGTAAGAATTTTTGAGATGCCAATCTTGGTTGTCCCTGCTTTTTCTTCAAATAGTTTTGAAGTGAGTTTTTTTGAACAGTTATCTGTCGAAAGAAACCTCAAATCGAATGTGGAAAAGGTAAAGGAAAGACTGAAAAATTTCGATACTGATTCATCTTTAATACCGGATATATCTTCGATCAATAAAAGGCACAAAACTTACCATAGCATACAGTCAAGTGTTGATGCAGATTTGAGTTCCGAAACGTCCTCAATTTCTAGTACAGACAGTGAGAGCTCAACAAGCTCTTCACTGAAGAATTTAACGAAAGCTGTGACCAACTATCAGGATATTTTAGAAAAATATGTGGATCATATTGAAGAACAAAAGGTTGACCAGAGGTTGTTCTTACAAAAGTTCAACAAAGTCAGCGATACTGCAATCAAAATTGGTAAAAGATTTGCAGATGTGTCGAGTTCTGGAGGCGAAGGAGCATATTTAGTGCGGTCTTTGACAGGTCTACCCGAACTAGAGAAGCATAAATCAATGTTGGATGTTTTAGAATCTCCCACTCAGGCAGAAACTTCTCTGGATCATCTGAAGAACTCGCTGAAAGCTGGTGGTCCTAGATCAATTAAGTTTACAAGCGATTCCGGTACACCAGATCGTCTCAAGCAACAGAATTTCAATGACGGTGATGCGCTTAGAAAATTCAAGTCCAATGTTGAGGAAATAAGAAAACAAGATTCTAATACACTTGTTCCATCCAGATCTCAGCCACAACAATCAACACTGACGAAGTCTCATTCTAAATCAAGTACTTCGTCAAGTAAGGGAAAGAAGAGGGGGTTTCTATCTAATCTTTGGAGCAAAAAGAGATAACGAATAGGATACGGTATTAATGAATATATATATAATTTATATATATATTATGCAATTTATTGTAGAGTTTATACTCATTTTAAATCCGGGGTAGCTAGCCTACACTGGATCGGCAATTTGGGCTCCGTTAGCTTATATTTTTCAGACGTACGATCCCGGGACAGGAAGATCGAATAAAAACTGGGGCAAAATTGGAAAAGGTTTCCCGTTTTAAAAACATTATTTAGAAGAAATCTTCAGCGATACTGACTTAGTTTCATTGTCAAACAATTATCTCGTTGGTATCTTTAAGCTTTCTTATACTAGAGGAAGATAAGGTATCAGTCTTCCATTGATTTTTCTGTTAGTTGTTTCCCCCTTTTCTAGAAGTAACGTACCATTTGGATTTATCCGAAATTTCTTCATAAATATTCAAGTATAAAATGTTCAGACAAGCAAGCTCACTAGGCTCTAGAGCCATTAGACAATATTCCACCTCAGCGGGTCCACAAACAGTGAAAAAGGTTGGTGCTTTTAGAGGAGGGTTCTTGGGATTTTTTGCTGGTGTTAGTGTAACCACATTTATTGTATACGCGTACGTATTGGATGAATACAAAGATAGTAACAATGTTGTTATTAAAGATGTCTTGTCATTATCCAAGTCAATTAGAATATTAGAAGAGCATGTCAAAGCATTGGAGAACCGTCAAGAGAAAAGTGGCTAAGCCCATTTGCACTAATGACATGGTCTTCAAATAAGACTGATAAAACAGTCAATTACGTGCTATATCGCATAACATAACTTATTTATTTGATATTTATTATAAATGATTGTGTAGTAGCTATATTATTATGTAATCCTAAGTATGACTAAAAGATCGAGAGAAAAAAACGACATAAAAACAATAGAAAGCCAACGGTTCGCGACGGCAGTCCATTACACACTTTGGAATTCAAGAGGCTCAACTAAAAGGATTTTCTTTGGCGTATAATATTCTGAGATTAAAAGGGTAGTATGAGTACAAATCGCAGACCTTCGATGGCTGAACGTCGGTCGTCAGTTACAACCCCGGACCGTGGTTTAAATGGAAATGGTGGATTAGCATCGAGAAGACCTTCAGTGGTGCCCCATCTAGCAGGATTGGAGAAACCGATTCCTGAAATTATCCCTGATCAATGTGATGTCGTTATTGCAGGTACAGGACTTACTGAGAGTATACTAGCTGCGGCGTTGGCATGGCAAGGCTCAAATGTGCTACATATTGATGCTAATGACTATTACGGCGACACTACTGCTACTTTAACCATTGACCAATTAAAGAAGTGGGTTGAAAGAGTCAATAACAGAGAAATTCCTGGTTATAAAGATGCTTTGTTATATATTCCAAGAGGAAATGAATTAATTTCAAGAGATTTTGGTATTGACTTAACACCAAAAATCTTGTTTGCTAAAAGTGATTTACTATCGCTATTAATTAAATCAAGGGTCTATAAATATTTGGAATTTCTACCTTTAAACTCCTTTCATTTTTTTGAAAATGATAATTTCGAGAAAATGTCAAATACTAAACAGGATATATTCACAAATCAAACTTTATCATTAATTACTAAAAGGTCATTGATGAAATTCATAAAATTTGCTCTAGACTGGGAAAACAGTCCTGAAGTCTGGGAGAAATACAAGAAAAAGTCAATCGAAACTTTTCTAAAGGAACAATTCAGATTAGAAAAACCACAGATTTATGAATTAATCTTCTCAATTGGGTTGTGTAATAATAACGAAATACCAACACCTGAAGCATTGACAAGAATTAAAAGATATTTGGTTAGTTTTGATGTCTATGGCAATTTCCCAGTCATGTACTCTAAATATGGTGGTGCAGGTGAAGTTTCTCAAGGGTTCTGTCGTAGCGCTGCAGTTGCAGGGACGACATACAAATTAAATACAAGACTAGTTTCGTATGATCCAAGTACAAAAATTGCGAAGTTTTCTGATGATTCCAAGATTAGAGTTAATGAAAAAGTTATAGTATCACCATCTCAAGCACCATTAGGTTCCGAAGTTAATGCGAGCCAGCAGTATGAAATTCAAAGATTGACTGTGATTGTTAAGAAAGATTGTAAGGAATGGTTTGAAAATGGTGAATCAGCTTCAATTGTTGTATTTCCAACAGGTTCTCTACAAAGCAATAACAAAGAAGCTGTTCAGGCAATAATTATGGGGGAAGGGACTGGAATCACTTCAAGAGGAACTTGTGTATGGTACCTATCTACAATTGAAAAGGGCGTTAAGGGCCGTAATGATCTAGAGAGTGCATCAAAGGCTATGGAAGACTCCATATTAAGAGAGAGCTCACTTCTTGATACTGAAGAATTCATTGATTCAAAAAATGGATTACTAAACTCTATTAAGCTAGGGCAATCCTTCAAGGATTTTGTTCCAAAAGAAAAAATTCAATACTTGCTCAAATTTTTCTACGTCCAATTCACATCGATTCCACATTTTGGAGTTGTTGTCCCTAATAAATTAAGAAAGAACTCTGTTGTTGTAACAGATACCCCAGATAAAGGCATCATTTATTCAGCTCTACCTTCCAGTGAGATCTCATACGATGGTGTTATTACAGCTACAAAGATTCTTTACGAAAAAGTTGTGGGATCTGATGATGACTTCTTTGATGTTGATTTTGAAGATGAGGATGAAGAAATTGCAAATGGCAAGGCCGCAAGTATAGACTCCTCAGCTATAGATGATGATGATGATGATGATGATGTTCCTGTTGATTCGGGGGCAGGGCCGGTTGAATTTGCGGAAGATATGGAGCTTTGATCTTTCATTCTTTAATACCAGTTTGATCCTCTTAAAGTGTTATAAACTTATTTCTTAGTTCTCAGTGTTTATTAGATATAGACTCGCATTTTTAATACTTCATACTATTTTTTCCTAATACCATCTAGTTTTATAAATTACATCTACGTAATCAGAAGCAAAAGAACAATGTCTATCCATCATAAAAGAAGACTTATTCTATAATGGAACTATAAGCAACGTGTTTCAGCGCAATCTTTTGAATCCGTCAATATGCACATCATCACTTATGTATCACTTGTAAATACGGCTACTGGTTTAGTGAAAATAACAAGAAGATCGGCCTTACTGAGCATAATCTTGTTTATAGTGTTATATATTATCTTAAAGATTTATTCGTCTATACATGGCTTGGGACACTAATATTATGTAATGACTTTGGTGTTTGGATGTATATGATTTGTGACTTTGAAAATTTTTCATGGTCTGTGCACTGTCGAGTTCATTTAGAAAAAATTCAAACATACAAAACAATTTAATTCTACATAGTACTGAGCAGGTTCACTAAACGCTGTCGAAGAAGTCTAATCTTTACATATAATTGAAAAAAAATGTCTGACGTTGAAGAAGTTGAACAAGTTGAACAAGTTGCTGTTGAAGAAAGCGGATCAATCACCATTGAAGATGCTTTAAAAGCTGTCTTAAGAACTTCATTAATCCATGATGGTTTAGCTAGAGGATTAAGAGAATCTTCAAAAGCTTTATCTAAAGGTGAAGCTCAATTAGCCGTCTTATGTGACTCTGTCACTGAAGCTTCTATTGTTACTTTAATCGAAGCTTTAGCTAATGAACCAGAACAAAAAATTCCATTAATTAAAGTCTCTGATGCCAAATTATTAGGTGAATGGGCTGGTTTAGGTAAAATCGACCGTGATGGTAACGCTAGAAAAGTTGTTGGTGCTTCCGTCGTTGTTGTTAAAAACTGGGGTGCTGATTCTGAAGAACGTAACATTTTAATTGAACACTTCGCCAACCAAAACTAAATTAGTTAATAGTCATTATATTTTTCTGTATTTATAAATAGAAGCTATACTAGTTTAAATCATCTGTAGTCGAAAGATGGCTTTATTAATTAAATAAATGAATATATTTAAACAATTAGATAGCTACCAACCAGTTAGTTATAGGAAAATTGGCACGTTAATTGTACCGTCTTCCTCGTCATCGTCATATTGTACTCCCACATCTTCCAATTCCTTAGAGTCGCCCATCTCTGAAATGAGATCATTCATTTGCTCTTCTCTATCAACTAATTGTAGAATCCTAAAATCGATAACTGTACCAGTATAGTTTTTAGGTAGATCTGCGCCATGGAGACTTAACAAATTCAGACTCAATGTATTCCCATCTGATTTAAAGCGACATTTATTAGAAAACTTTATAGCTTTCAAAATTAAATTGAATAGAGAGAATTTAAAGCAACTTACATCAATCTTGCCATGACGATGTATAGCTAACTTTTCTAATATTGATCTCTCATTGGGTAAATATAAGATTGAGTTTCCTATTTCACTTTTGGATATTATTGCTAGTTTATTGAATTTTTTCAGCCTAGTTGATGCATATAGATATATTTCCTCTGTATTCATATCCCTTAAATCTTTTAGTGCATCGTATAAAACATCTGCTCTTATCAAGCCTTCCATCGTGATCTCATCTTGGACTAGTTCAAATCCCAAGTTGTTAGCTTCAAGCTCTAAGTTGAGGTAAGTTGAAAATTCGCATCTCTCTATCATCTTTGAGTCTTCAAATATTAAGATAAAAGGATAACCAGGACCTTGGTAAAAAAAGGTACATTGAGTTCCTCCTATTTGATTCTTGTTAGCTAAGCTTAGGCTTTCGACCACTGGCTTTAAATCAATAGCAAATTTTGAATTGTCATCATCAAGAGAATCATCACTCTCTTGTGTGCTTGGTTTGTTGTAGTTATAGGTCGTAAACAAACTCTTCTCTAGAGTCAGCTCCACTAAGGCACTGGTTAGTTAATTTTTTTCAATCACAAGCATTTTAATCTTACCTCTACAAACATGGGAGTTCTCAGTTATGAAGCTCAAGCCATCATCATCAATAGTCACTAACACTTTAGATGAGATAGAGATAATTGAGCCTAAAATACTGGCTATATGAACCAAAGAATATGTTGAAGCCGAGAATACATATTCACTAAGATTCAACTCACTAATAGCCATTTGCAATGCCCTTTTAGTGAGTTCGTGCTGGACAACCTGCCCCAAAAGGGAAATATAATGAGCTTTATTTATTGAACTTCTATTGTATTAGTAATTAATTATGTAATCAGTATAATCTGATTCATTTAATAACTATAGCTTGATTGAAGCTATATGGCTAAGTAGATAGTGGGATATGTTCTGCATAATGTCTATGTATATTTATATATCTTGTTCAATGAATAAAGCTATTGGTAACGACAATATCTTGAGAACTTATTAATTTTAGAGATGATAAAACGGGTAATTCTATAAATGTGTATCGATTATATAAGGACTTTCTCTCACTTACAGATTTATATCGAAATATGAGTTCAAATAGAAAGAGAGTGAGGAATCTTAGTGTTGTTGGAGGATTAATACTTCTGGGAGCAGCTTCCTATTCGTTGTACCAATATTTAAAAGCAAGTGAGCAAAACGAGATTAAGTACTCAACAAGATATACATCGAGACCCATCACTATAGTGTTAACAGAATCGATAATTTCTTCAAATCTGCCAATAAATGAGATACTGCAGAATACAGAGGATACTGTGTTGGTTATACCTCCAGAGCTTTCGATAAAAGACTTGAACCAAGAGATCGATTCATTAATATCTCATAAGATCATCGAATGTGATACAATAGAAGGTGTATGGTCTGTAGTCAAACATCTTAACAGTGAAATAGTATTTATTGTGAAAGATGATCTAGTGAGTGATATTCCTGCTGGTTTGGAGAGTAAGTGTTTTAGTTACAAATTTGCAACGGTGTACTAATTTCCAGGATATGTTGGTGAGATTGTCGAGTTGGACCAAAACTTTACTGTTATCAATGAGACAATTCTATCCTACATCACTAATTAAGCTGTCTGACGTATGAAATATGTGGCAGGCCTGCATATACAAGATTCAAAGATGCAGTACTGTATATGTTTTTGACCAGTGAGTCCCTAGAACGATTCCAAGGGCTCAAGCCGGGTATAAAGACTGAGAACTAATTGTGTGCTCATTGAACTGATTTAATGATTAACTCACGATAGTTTAGGATTTTAGATTTTCATGGAATAGAAAATATTAAATGTAACGCTCACAAGATGTATGTAGTCATTCAAAATGTAATCATAACTAGTCAGTCTTCGTTAACGAAGCAAACTTCAACGTGAGAACATCTTCAGCTTGGTCATGTAGTTTTCTAGTGTCTGGCGTCCTTCATGCTACCTACAATTTGAGTATTCAGAACTTAACATATCATCGTCCTAAATTGAAAATATACATCATACACCATTAAGCAATATTTCTTTTATTACCGAATACAACACCTTCAGTTGTTTGACTCGCACCGTTCATGTAACCATACTCAAACGTACTCCATGAGTCACCCAAGTATTTTGGCTTTGTAGGAACCTTTGGTGCTTGTTTCGTGCTTAATTTAGGTCCAATGACTGGTATTGAAGGATTCTTATCGTGGACATATCTTGAAAATGATACGATGGTTTGTAAAACGATTGCTGGATCTGATTCTTCATAAAGATCCACAGTTTGGAACACTTCATCCTGTGGAACACCATATGACTTTACAAATGTTAGAAAATTGGAGATATTCTCCATCTAAAAACGTTAGTTTATCAGCTATAATCGACTTTACCGTACATACTTGAACAAATGGCATCTTGCTCTCTTTATATTTAATCTTGTGCCCTCCCGATAAAGCATTAGCAAGTCTTTTTGTCAGTCATTATCTCTCACACCCCACATTAAAAAGGTAAACTTACTTTCCAAGTACAACACCATCTTTCAATATCTCTATTAAATCTTGTTTCGGCTCTGCCTCTTTCAACACACCGAATATCCATGCTCTAGCTTGATCGGCCAATTGCTTGTTATATTTAGATCTTCTTAATTCCCTTAAGTCTTGATCTAAGGAAGATACATCAGCTTTCTTTTGGTACGGATCTTCACTCATTTTTAAACTAAATAATCTTATCTAAGTTAAAAACACTGACATGTCTATTAGGTTAAATTTTGTCATCTTACACTAGCCACAATTAATATTACCGTTTTTGGAATATTTCATATTAGCCACGTTATGTAATCTAAATGTGGCTTGTTAAAATATTATGTGTCCCTTATCAAGATCAGGACCAGTGTCCTAAAAGGGAAAAGTGTATACTTAAACATATACAAAACAAAAAAGGCTCCTTCACAGCTGTGGAATATCCAGTTTATGCCAATACTGATATAAACCTAGTTAGTTTTATCTGGTTTAAATACCATCGTTCGAATATTGGGTGCAGTTACGGTCATTTTGAGCTATACTAGAAGACTTCATTTTTATGTTTCAGGCATTATATTGAATAAGGGAGGACCATTAAAGTCAACAATATGGAATTCTTGAAATCTTTATGGCCAAACTCCTCAAGTAACGTTATTAATATTCCCCAGCATATAGAAGGTGACCTGGAAGATGATCTAGACCTAAAAGTTAAGTCTTTAGCGTACTTATTCAAGAGATTAGATATTGAAAATATACCATCGTTTATCAATGATGAGAATGGGATCTATAACTTTGACAGCGACCCAGCTCTATTTAGTAAAAAATTGGACGCAATTTATAACAAGTCGGAATTCGAAAGACAGTTGGTGTCAGATGAACATAGAATATTGATTGATTGGTATAAGAATAGGTTTAGATCGGTCTGTATTCTATCAGGTTATCCAAGTTCAGATTTTGAGAATGAATTGGGTAAAAATTTCCACTTTATTGTATTGAGGCCTGACGCAAATGATGAAGAATATATAAAGACTCTAACAGCATCTGACATATACATTGAACATCCAATTGAAAACTCCATCAAAGTTCAGATCTTGAAAGATATATTAGTTAATCAGAGGCAACTAAGACCAAGTTACAAAAAAAACTTCAATAAAAATGATAGGTCTAATGTTATACTACAATATCTAAGAAGATTAAGTGAGATTATCCAAGTTGAACGGATTTATAAAGCAACACTTATAAAGAAACTTGAAAGTTTGAGATCTTCAAAGCTTGGGCAGATTAAAGAAACGATTGATGAATTTGAGAGT
Source organism: Wickerhamomyces silvicola (assembly GCA_030570795.1). Lineage (NCBI taxonomy): Eukaryota > Fungi > Ascomycota > Saccharomycetes > Phaffomycetales > Wickerhamomycetaceae > Wickerhamomyces > Wickerhamomyces silvicola. The sequence goes on along the minus strand of JAJLWN010000016.1, from coordinate 23,684 downwards.
AATATAGAGCCTGAAGAAAATGGTGTTAGTTTGTTTCCTGGAAATCAGGTAAGATCAAGATCAAGATCACCAGTTAGAAGATATTCAGTTGAATCATCATCTATTCAACAACCTCTTTCCCCAGTCAAGCTGAATACTCAGTTTTCTTCCACCAAATTGACACCAACTTCTTCGCCATTGAAACCATCAACTCCTAAATCGAAATTAAGATCCAGATCAAACTCACCAGTAAAATCTTTGAAGAAGAAACAATCGATGACTTTGTTAAAGATGGATAAAACATTGAACCATTCTTCAGAAAAATTGATCAACGAAGAAGAATGGATTACCAAAGAGGAAATGGCACTTATTCGTACACATTCTGAACAAGCTGTTCTCTTCAGAGTTGAGAGAGAGCGTAAATTATTAAGGGAGACTCAATGTTAGCCCTTTACAACATTATTTATATTCATAAGCACACTAGTTGGTAAATGGTAGAATCATATGCATTTTTTTTTTTATTCTTTATATAACATACATTAATATATCATTGTAGCGTTTAAAAAAAAAGGAAAATCGTATTGAAAGCCTATATACAAACTTGAAGTAAACGTTAAGTCATGAAAAATGTAGTTTACACTTTATGTCTGGATTGAGGATCAACATGCAATGGAGACCAAATACCTCTAACTGAGTCATTTATACTTTCAACTTTTTGGTTTCTCTTTCTTAGTTGTTCACCACTGGATTCTTTGATCAGGTTTAATTTATTTTGTACGTTATCAATGTTTAAGTTACGTACACAAATAGCTTTATCTCTTCCATTAATATATTCACCCTTGATGACTGGATGGCCAGTTTTTTGAACGAGTCTAAATTCAATCTTTGGATTAGCAGAAGCATATTGTTCAAGTCTTAATCTGAGAAAATCTCTTAAACCTTTAGAACTTCCACCAGCTTTATCGAATTGTAATACAATACGTTTGCACTTTGAAGGTTAGTAGAATGACAAAATAAAAAACGGGAAGAGTCAACATACATGAAGCACAAAGGCACCAACACCATTCTGGATCACTGGTAAACGAGGAACAGGCTTGATAGGCATGTTTCGTCTTGGTCTTTTAATGAACTTTGCAACTACTCTTGAAGCACTTTTTTTTTCAACTCAGGAAATGATTCCGGTTCTTATCATGTGACATACGCTTGACCTTTACGGCCTTTCTCCATATAAAGGGAATCTATAAAGCTTTAGTCAAGTTTTGTAAACGAATTGCATTTAAACAATGTTAAGAAGATTTTCCACTAAACGAGTATTAAGGAAGGAAAGTATTCTTTCTACCCTTGATGTTTTTGCAGGGTCTAAGCAACCGTTAAATAACGTTGAGACTATCACAAGAAGTGGATTGATATTTAGTTCAGGTATAACTGTGAAGAATAAAGTAGCTTTGCTTCTATCAGGCCAGGTTTTGGAATTTACCCCTAAATTCGAAATCAGAAATGGGTTTATCGTGGAATTTAGTCCTGAATCTCTTCAATTTTTGAAACTTATTAATCCACAACCTGATTTAATGGTAATTGGACTTGGTAAAAAAAGTAGAATGTTAAGTCAAATTAATTTAGAACTCTTCAATGAACTAGGTTTAAGAGTCGAAGTTTCAGATACTAGAAACGCAGCTAAGAATTTTGATATTCTCGCAACTGAGAGACCGAATCAAGTAGGGGCTATACTGCTACCTCCTAATATCTGAGCTCGTTCGTTTATTTATTTATCTATAGTTTTATTTATAGTTATATTTATTGATTCACTTATATAATAGACAAATCCACTCCTTATATCTTTTCAAAGTAAGTATACCAAGACTGATTTTTGTAATGCTCGATATATCTGAATGGTGTAGATTAAGCAAGAGAGTTACAAGTTCTCTTAAAACGTCATATTTCATATTAATTAGTAGCTATGAAAAACGACACGAATGAATTTTGAAACAAGATGAACTATATATTTTATTTTGTAATATTAAGTTTTATTAAAAGGAATATTTAATTTTTCGGTATTGAAAATAATAGTAGCTATTATTTCTTATTGTAAAAGAAAAAAAAGTGAAATCATATTAGAAATATGAAAATCAAAGAGCTAATTATCGATTTATCTAGTTGAAAAAAATCTTCAGCAACTCTTCTGAACTAGTAAATCTTTTATATCATAAGTTACTTCAACTATATATATGCCGTGGCATATTAATACTGGTGAAAAAATCTACATCAAAATTAAAATGTATATCATGCATTAAAAGAAAATTAAAGAAGATTACTAGGCCTCAGACCTTTCATCTAGTACGAATAACACCTGAAGCAATCAAAATTTGAATCTTTCTGGCGACTTCAGGATTTTTCATATGTTCTTGTAATGCTGCAGGATTATCTCTTGCCTGGTTTAAGATACTATTCATAACTGGGTCTTGTAAGATTGCTGCAACTTCTGGATCCTTTGAAACTCTTTCTAGAGTCTGTTCAGGGGTTTCATTTGCTGCCGGTTGGAATCTCTGAGAAATTGCCTTTGAGTATAATTGATCAATTTCTTTAGAGTTTGCACCATTATTTAGTTCAGCATCTTTTGATCTTGCTTGATCTAGAGTTTCAAGTGCTTTTGCGAAATCTTTTAGTGCAATTTCTGCGCTTGCCTTACGAATGTAGGCTCTGATGAATGTTGGATCTTTCTTGATAGCAATTTCGGTATCTTTAACAGCTTCAGGGAATGACATTAATTTGGCTAAAGCTGCAGCTCTATTTGAATAACCTCTAGCATCTTCTGGTGCACGTTTGATCATTTCTGTGTAAGCTTTGACAGCATTTGGCCAATCGCCCTTTGTGAAGTATTCTTTACCTTGTAGTCTTGCTTCTTCAGCCTTTTCAGGGTCAATATAACTTTGTGCCTCTAATTCTTTGATAAGTTTTTGAGTGCTTCTTAATTTTGTTAAAACTTCTGGAGTACGATGTTCAGTTAAAGATTTTTCAAAATATGTTACAGCTTCTTTGTATTCTTTCAACTTCAAATGTGTTGAACCTATTCTTGCCAAAGCTTTGGCAATGACTTTATAATCTGCTCGTAATTCTCTTCCTTTTTCGACGGCCTCTTGACAAGTTTCAATAGTTTTTGCATAATCACCCTTTTCAAATTCAGCAGCGGCCTTGTTGTTTAAGTAAGTAACATCTTTATGCAAATCCCAAGCCTTTTCGTATAAGGCAATAGCTTCATCAAATTTTCTGGACTTATATAATTTATTACCTTCAGCTTTGGCTTCATCAGCTTCCTTTTTAAAAGATTCTTGTGGGGCATCTTCAACATTAACATCTCCATCTTCATCTTTCACTTCCTCCCTTTTGGGCTCCTCTTTTGGTTCTTCCTTTAGATCCTCTTTTGGTTTTGAAGTTTCTGATTCTGCAGTAGCACCAGTTGAAGCACCAGCTGAAGCACCAGGGTTTATCGGAGCATCATCATTCAAGTCAACTCCTAGTAAGGTAGCCAAAACCGTCATTAATCTTGGGTCAGAAAGAAACTCCTGTACACCTGATTGGGGATTGCTTTTGAATCTAATGATTTTATCGACTAATGCAGGATCTTTCATCAAGTCTGCAGTTTTGGGGTTTTTCTTCAAGTTTTCAATCAAATTTGGATCACTAAAAATCTTACCAAATCCCATGTCTGGAGCACCCTGACTAGCCTTAACAGCATTTTGCACACTCTCTATGCCCTCTTTGGCTAGCTTATTCGAAGGATCTAGTTCTAACGTCTTTTGATATGACTTCTCCGCCTCTTCAAATTTTCCTAAACCAAACTCAGCAGCTGCTACCCTACTATACCCCTTTGCCCAAGATGGATTAATTTCAACTGTTTTCTTAGCGTCTTCTAAAGCCTTGTTGAAATCCTTTAAAGAGGCGTAAGAGGCTGAACGATTAGAATATAACACATGATTTGGTTCACTTGACGCTTCAATTGCCTTTGTGAAATATTCAATTGCCTTATCGAAATCCTTAGCAGCAAACGCTGCGTTACCTTGACTTTTGAACTCCTCAGCTGACATTCCTTTTCTTTGTAAACTGTTTAAATGAGAGATATCTTAAGGTCTCTTTATATTTTTCAATTGGAGAGCCTTCTAGAAAAAAAAGTCCTGATCTGGAATATATTACCCGGAGTAAAAGATAGAGAGAAGACATAAAGAAAAGAGAGAGAGCAAGCAAAATAGGTATAAATAGAGGTTAGACGGTATGGTAGATAGTGGATAGTATAGTGTCTTGTATTTGGAGTAGAATCCTCGAAGGATTTGCAAAATTCCCAGCTGTTGGTCGAGATTTACGCATTCTTAGTGTATGACATGTCTTAGGGAATACGCACTACTAGCTTTGAAATCTCTTGAAAGTGCGTGCAGAGGAATATATCAGTGCATATGGGTCTTAAGAGAGAGCTCCCGAGATTTTTCAGAGGTAAAGAGCCAGGTTAAGTAAGATTACCAGTTTCAAATAGGCTCATCTCATCTGGTTGGTGTCACTCTGATATACCGAAATACTTTTATTTTAAATAGTTTTCGAAATCTTTTCAGTATGCCATGGGTTTTCCTGTGACAACTCAGCAATTTGAGCAGTGACTATTAGAATCTGGGTACCAGATATCCCATAAATGAGGAGCAAGTACAAAAAGATATATATTTTAAGTCTAAGGCAGCTTTGGCTGATCTCCTAAATGTTGATACATGTTTGGTTAATGCAAATTTCTTTTATGAAACTGATTTCTTGCTTATGAAATCCATCAAACCAATTTTAAAAGGTCACCAGCTATGTAATACTTATGGTGATCATACAAATAGTGAGCTTTTAGGAAGATCTGGATATGTGGAATGGAATGGTTCCAAGTTTGATTTTGGTGAATTACCAATCTCTAGTATTCGAAGAACTTTAGTACGTCAATACAATCTAAAACCAGATTTTGTCGATACTATTCTAGATTAAATTTCTCAGGCAATCTTTGAAGAAATTGAAGATTTAACCAACTTATCTACCAACAATCTATCCAAACAGATACAAAGGAAAATTTAAGAAGTAACAAACTAATTAGAGATATAATGAAGAGAAAGTTAGTCGATAATCATAAAAAAGATACAAAAAGACTAAATATTTGAAGCCATTTTATTAAATTCAGAAATAACATGATTGATTTCCTCATAATTTGAGGAAGCTGCAGACCTGAATTTTTGCCTTTTCAATCTAGTTAGATCAGAGAAATATATTCTCTATTTTGGTCAATTCTTCAGGTAAATGTCTTTTCTCAATAAATCTCGTTTAAGCTTTTGTAAATGGCAAATTCAGAAATGTGTAAATAGTTTTTAAATGAATGCTATATAGCTTGACGAATAAGAAAGATTATAGACACATACGTAAGCAAACTGCGTATTAATGATAGAATTCTCCTTATAATCTCAATATCCAACAACATTTTATTTCCTTTTAGTGAGAAGATTCCATATACTATTTATTAGACATCATGATCTGATGGAAAAAGAGACTGCATTATATTGGGCTGGTCACAATAGAAGATGACAGCAATTTTCTATTGGGGTTTATTCTTTGGAAGACCTTCTTCTTGACCAAGGAACTTTAAAAATATCTTACTATTAGAGGCTGGAGGTGGTCCAGAATCTACTGTAGCCATGGTCTTGAAAGAATCATCACTGGTAGCAATCGCCAGAACTGATTGATTATTCTTATAATCAAAATCTAAGCTGACGACGGATTGATCGAACTTGGAGTATTGCCTTAATCTTTTTTTGGCCTTGTGATCCCATAAACAGACATGACAATCTGAACCAGCAGTGAAAAGAGTTCCATACTCCTTGTGGAAAATTAATGAATTCACAGGAGAGACTAAGTTAGCATCTGTAGTCGCTAGTCTATGACACTTGAAGGCATATTTTTGAGATTGTGCCTCAGGAGATGGATCTAAATATTCTATAGCGACACGTCCTTCGATCGAACTTTGTGCGTAACCTTCACCATTTGGCATGCATTTTAAATATTTCGTCTGATATTTTAGCCCACTTTCTCTAACTTGCACAGGCACCCCCGGGTTCCTTATATCATAAACATGGACCTGTCTCTCAGACATAGCAACTACAACAGCATTTGCAGTTGCATCTAAGGCAAAAACTTTCCCAGGCAACTGTGTTCTATAAGCTGATGAACCACTTCTAGAATCCAAGTACTGGATACTTTTATCCCAAGAACCGGAAATAAGTATCCCATTGGACCCAGGTATTTGCGTCAAGGCCTGTATACCCAGATCGTGTTTCTCCCCTATATTTGAAGCGGCCTTTCCATTCTCAAGATCAACTTCTTTCACATAACCTTCAACGTTACTGAAAAAAGCCTTTTTCCCAGTGTGATCCCAACTGACGTCGGTTACCGCCAAACCAGTATCTATCTTTGTCAAAGTTGAACTCTGCGACTCAATATTCTGAATGTCTGTATTATATAGGTGCACAACACCGTCCCATGAACCGGCTAATAAAAGACTATAAACTGGCGAGAATTTGATTGATGATACGATATCCTTAGGACCATCTGCCAACTCCACTATTGTTTATTAGTAACAACCACTTCCAAATCCCTACAAAAAACATACCCAACTGAGACAGACTCATTATATTGTGTCAATAATCCTATTTGTTTAGTATATTGAGCCTTTAAAATCGAAAAGTAAACAAAAAAAAAAAAGAAATCACGTGACAATCACATGATTAATCAATTTTAAAATGGCTATCACGTGACAAATTTCAAGATTGTTAAGGACACTTGCCTCGGTAACTCTTCCCCATCTCAAGTTTTGTGTCTTGAAAGCTTTGGTAAACAGGTGATTTTGGGCTAATAAGTGTTGTTAAAAGGTAACTTAGATTCATCTTAATCAATCAGTATATATAGAGAAGTCGGGTTTTTTCTGGTGGGGGTTTTTTTTTTTTTTGGCTGAAAGTTGGGTTAAATTTGAGTTAGTTCCTAATCAACACCTCATCGGGACCTATATATATATATATTATGGATGTCGCAAATTTCTTGAGCTGGGATACTACGGAGGATGATTCCAATAAGAGAAGTAATATGGCACAGTCACCAACAACTTTAGCTAGTATGCAGGATAATATTTCTAGTTTCTTCAATTCTGATGGGAAACGTGATGAGAAGCAACGTATAAAAGAGACGTCATCGGGAGCAGTCTCCGACAAGCATTCGTCGAGTAGTAAACAGAAATACTTAACAGGTCAGCTTACAGATAAGTTGATTGAAAGGTTATTGTCGATGACGTTTCCACCAACTACAGAACTGGGTGCCGGGGTTATCGAGGGAAGAGTACAAGCTGCCAAAACGAGACCAGGTTTATCTGTCCAAATCATCAGTAAGAACTTCATCCAGTTGAATTCGAGACTATCTGCACCTTTTGAATTCATAGATGATGTAATTAGATTTTTCCGTTGGGAAAACCCCAAATTAACGTTGACAATTTTGACACTTTATACCCATATTGTTCTCAAACCGATACCATTACTTTCAAGTGCCCCATTTTTCTTCATAGTATTCTATATCATGACTCCAGTATATTTGATAAGGCATCAGCCCGAGCAAAACACCGTTTTAGGGAGAAATAATCCTATTATTTCTGATGGTCCTCAATTGAAAAGATTTGAACTACCTGCACCTGCTCCGGAGTTCTCAAGAGAGTTTATATTGAACCTCACTGATCTACAAAATCATATGCTGCTGTATGTTGCAGCGTGGGATTCTGTAGTAAATTTTTTGACAAAATTTGCATACTTCACTGACGAATCTATTTCAACATTTTGCTTTTTAGGATTATTCTTTTTCGGATTGCTTGCCATGTATTCAATTGATACAGTAATCCAGTATATCCCAATAAAGTTACTGTTGGTAGTTTTTGGATGGAGTACTACTGTTGCATTCCATCCTTATTTTTATGATTACATTTTTAATTTGGTATATTCAGAGGACACCCGTTATTACTTGTTAAAGAAAACCAATACATTAGAACAAATAATTGAGCAAAATTTTGATTATATAGAGCCGCAGGAACAAAGAGAAGTTGAAATTTTTGAGATTCACAAACTTAACAAGAGAACCAAAGAATGGAATCTTCTTTTTTTTCTTGATAGTGATTTCACAAGATTATCTAGTGCTCGTTTACTTTATGACGAATCAAAACCGACAGGAACTACCTCTATTGAGTCTATCAAGCCTCCAAAAGATTGGGAATTTATTAGACACAATAAATGGAAAATTGACCTTTCTCCTGAAGGTTGGGTCAGAACACATATTTTAGATGGGGTGGTTAATATTGATAATGAAACTAAATGGGTTTATGATTCACCAAATGAGGCAGGTGATGTCAATTTACAATTCAGAAGAAGAAGATGGACTAGAAGTGTAATCAGATTTTCAGAATTTGATTCTTTTAGTGACGACGATGAAAATAGCGAAGTAAACACAAGTAATGAGAATAACATGTCACCAATAAGCTCGAATGCCTCGAAATATTCCCCAATATCAAGCCCAGTGAGTCCAACGACTCATTCATGAACTTCGATAAAAAAATTGACTGGACAAATTCATTTTTTTTTCTATATAGTATGACGAAACGATAAACATTTAACCCTTCATGAATTCCTCCAAACTTAGTAAACTTGATTTCGTTTTCTCCTTTTCTTCTCTTTCTTTTTTACTATTCAATAGATTGGATAAGTTATTCTTCTTCCTCTTTTTAGCTCGTTCTTTTGCGTTGCTTTTCTGATCTGTATTCTTTTGTGTCTCCCATTTTGCCACAAACTGGGATTTGACTTCCTTTTTTACCTCAACTACTTCATTCGGGTTGTTTGATGGCATCAGTAGTTCATATTTTGTTGATTTATTGCATGAAAGACAAGTATTAACCAATTTTCTAGTTCTAGCCTTCCATTCCTTGCCATTTTTCCTCCTGTGTTTATCAGATTTTGAGTAAACGATACGCATTTTGAGATTAATACCAGCAATTAATAGAGTATTACAATTTTCACAAAATTTAGCACCATTCCTTATCTGTGATGGTGGTGTCAAACCTTTTGAGTTGAAAAGTTTGAAAAGTTTGGATGTATAAATAGACCCAAGCTCTGGAGTATTAGGAACTGCATGTGTTATATCATAGAGATGCTTTATATTCTTCGTAGTAGTGTCATTCATTCTCGTATTTTCCTATAAATCTTTATTTATTTAGTGTAAAGTAAAATTATTTACAAAATATTCTGGTGTTTGGATGTGTATATAGTATATATACATTATTCGTTAAATTCTATGGATTTTGGTTTGGTGATTTCTTCATTAAGTAGTGTGGTTACTCTATGAAATCTAGGAGATTTTCTCTTGTATTCGGTTTCATTCAAATGTATTTCTCTCATGATTCTTGGTGACTTTTTGGGAGATTCTTCAGGACTCACCAAAACATTTTTGGAATCTTCAAATACAGTAAATTTTCTCTTCTTTAAAGGTGAAGGGGTATTTAGAATATCTCTGATACGATTCTTGTTTCTTGGAGTTGTAGGAGGTGTCTTGTATACTGACAAGTTTTGGAAGTTTTCATAATTTTGAATGAATGCATCGCAATCTGATTGAATTTGGTAATCAATAATGCCATTCCAACCTGGTATCAAATCTTTATTGACTAACACTATGATGCCGTTCTTTGCATGAATAGCCTTTGCCATTGATTTTACTAACGATTTGACCCCATGAACTTTCAAAGAAGTACCCATAATAATCAACATATCTGGCTTAGATTTTAGGTCAGAATTGAGTCCCATAGTTATCAGATCAGAATAGGGATGATTCTCTCCGTAAAGCACTATGCTAGGCCTTAAGACCCCCACTTGTCCTGTGGATCTCTTTCCTAGGGCAATTCTTATGCTTAGGGCTTCTTCACACATGGGACATTGTGGGAGAACTCCTTGAGAAAGTTGGTTTTCGAACTCTGGAGTCCATTTGGTTACTTTAAGACACATTGTGCAAGTAAGAGTGTTGATATCACCGTGCAACTGTATTACGTCAAGATTCTTCCATCCCTTTAGAGGAGCCTGTATTTCAGTACCTGTTAGATCCATTTTAAGCTTTAGCTTGGATTCTAGACCGTCTATATTCTGCGTATAACACCTTAGCACTTTTCTCTTCTTGATCTGGTCTGATATGAATTTGTGGACCCTCGTAGGTTCAGCCAGTTTTGTGCTCTTATATAAATTTGACATCATTATCGAGAAGTTTTGAATAGACTCCGACGAATTAAAAAGTGAAATATCGAACAAATCTTTACCTCTCGCCTTGCCTGTCCCAGACATATTATATAGCCCGTTAGAAGATCTAAAATCTGGAATACCAGCATTACACGATATACCTGCACCTGTAAGAATGATCATTCTCCTACTTTTCTGGATCTTGCGATGGATTTCAACAAGATCATCCGATATGTTTAGCACTCTAGTCATATCTGCTTGCCTTATTACCTTCTGAAATATCGAATTATAAAAGTCTTTTACGTTTATTCGCGTTCATTCAAATCTCTTCTGTTTACTTTTCGCTGTACATCTTAGTTGTTACTATGGTTACATTTCAACATCCTTTATAATTAAACTTTCCTAAATAGGAAATTAAAGGATATATGAAATCGCGATGAAAGGGATGTTTTAGTTATAATTAGCAAGTGGGTGGGAGATTTTTATATGAATGAGGGGGTCGTGAATATAATATACAGTTGATTAACCACCTTGGCTGTTGACAGCTAATTCCATTATTAATCTTGTAGCTAAATGCAAAAATGGATAGGCACTGAAACTACTGATTTCATCATCATTTTTGGTTATGTCGTAGTTTGGATTGACAGAGCCGTCGCTGTTCTCCCATCCGTCGAACTTAAAATCCACCAGATAGTTATTTGGCTCCAGTTGGAAAAGCTGGATAATCATCTTCATCATATCAGGTATCTTGGTTGTAGACTCTGCATCGACAGAATTTGGAGAATATTTCCAACGGACTTTGATAGTCCAGAGTTCATCTTCATTAGGTTTTGTCCATTCGGCACCTAAGTTTTTGAGAGCCCTGTATATTTCGCCCATAACATCCAATGGGTACGATCTTGATCTTATACCGAAATGCCATCTCGTTTTCGATTTTTTGGTGCTGATAGGATTGATTTTGGCAGCCGACTCAGATCCATATTGTGCCATATTAGCTCTATGTATTTGTGGCAAAGAAGAAGGCAAGATCGCGATGGTACTCGCTAAGTCTTTGTTGCCGAGTGAGTTTGGAGACAAAGCCTGGTAAGTCACCTCTTCCTTTTGACGTTTTTCACTTGAGTGCTCTCTATGGTATATATCATGTGAAGAAGGAGGAGATTGACTCAAAAAGGCATCTAATTTATCAGTTTGATCGTGACCTTTATTTTTAATATCATCAAGCAATATCTTGTTTTCCTTGATTAACATATAAGCATCCATGATTTCATTTTGTGTATTGTTTCTTAATGTTTCAAGAATTTCCTCCCTATCATAGCCTAATGTTCTACTAATTTGATTGACAGCATTTTCATCAATTTCCGATTGCTTCTTTGGAACGTCATTAGGTAATAAATATTCAGCAATGTTTGTTGTGAACCATTCATCCTGCATAATCTCATGAATGGTTATTCTATTCAATGGGTTGACAACAAGCATTCTAGTTAACAAATTTTTAGCTCCTTGACTTAAATAATTTGGAATGGTGTAAACACCATTGCTGATTTTTTTGAATAAAGCTGGAATAAATTCATCATCAAATGGTAAACGACCACACAGCATAACATAAAGAATAACACCACATGACCAAACATCAACTTCAGGACCTGCGTATAGTTTACCACTAATAACTTCAGGTGCTGCATAATTCGGGGAACCACAACTTGTCTTCAAGAAATTACCATCACTCATGAAGTTCGATAACCCAAAATCAGCAATCTTGACGTTTAAATTCTCATCTAATAATAGATTCTCAGGCTTTAAGTCTCTATGAACAATTTTATGACGATGACAATATTCAACAGCACTTATTATTTGTTGAAAAAATCTCCGAGCCTCATCCTCTGGCATTTTTCCCTTCTGAACGATATAATCGAACAATTCATTGCCTGCAAATTCAATAACCATGATAATTTCATCTTTGGATTTAATAACATCATATAATTTTATGATGTGTGGGTGTCTTAATAAACGTAAATATGATATTTCTCTTTCGACCCTACCTTGCATATCTGATTTAGCTAAAGTTTTCCTATTGATTATTTTTAAAGCAACTTTTTGACCAGTTGTTAAATGATAAGCTAATTTAACTTTACCAAACGATCCCTCTCCCAACGTTCTAATTATTTGATATTTACCAATTCTCCCGCCAGAAGAGTTGTGCTCTGTATTCGTTTCATTTTGATCGGACATTTTTCAATTTATCAAAATCACCCTTCTTTAATTATCAAATCTTTGTTGCCTTTGACTCATGTATAGCTCTCATTATCCGTTGTCATTGAAATCTCCAGTTCACGACATATACATCCGTGCACCAATAAAGTCATGTGACGTATCACATGATTAATCACATGACTTAATATTTGATCATGTGATTAATCACGTGATATAATATATTTCTTTTCCTCTTTTGGTAAACAATCTTGTTACCCGGGAACCAATGTTTTTATTTTGTTTGTTTTGATACTTTTCTCAACCTTGGAAAGTAACACGCTACATATCAAAACAATTGAATGCAAAAAGGTCTCTCTGAGGCATAGGAGTTAACAATATTTTATAATGGATGCCAGTGAATATTTACAGCCCGGTTCGTATCTTTTTTCTGGATATTTTCATTTTTCTGGTTTACTAACAATACAGATTTTGATCCGGCAACATACAAAGTTGCAGAGTTGAGAAGCGTGTTGCAAGAGAACAATGTTTCTTATACTAGTCGCAGCAAAAAGCAGGATTTGATAGATCTGTTTAATGAGCATATAAAGCCTAAGGCTGATGGGCTCGTGGAGGAAAAGCCAAAGACTGATGTGAAGATAGAGAAGAAGACCAAGTCACCTAAAAAAACAAGTGATGATAGTTCCGTTCGAAAATCTCCGAGAAAATCGACCAAGTCTTTGAAGAAAGAAGGCGAGACAACAGTGGGTTCTGACGGTAGACCATCGAGAAGAATTGCAAGTGGTGATATTGGTAAAATCCCAGACCTCAAACTTTCCCCACCGAGAACTAGGGATAGATCACCAAGAAGAAAAACAGTTGCTACAAACGAGACGACTGTTCCTAAACGAGAGAGATCCCCAGGAAGAAAAGTCTTTGAACTATCTGACAATGGTTCAGTTAAGAAAGGAGAGGATGAGATTGAATTAGTTAGCGAAAAGGAGTTCGAAGAGGCAAGAAGATCACCTTTTAAGGTTGATGTCAAAGACGAGACTTCTTTTGTGAATGAGAATCTGCGTCAATCTCCAGAATCTTCTGAATATAAGGTGAAAAAGACGATTCCAAGAAAGCGTGTTGTTGAGAAAACAACCAAATCACCAAGAAAATCAGCAAAGAGAAAGACGGCATTTTCATCATCACCTGAACCACAACCGTTAGTAAAGTCTCCAGTGAAAAAATCTTTAGAGATATCAAAATTCGAAAACTCTTCCCCACCTTCCAATTTTTTGAAGAATGAATTGAATAGCCATGACATCTTCAATTTAGATGAAGATTCAAAGAAGGTTTTTAGTGTTGAAAATGTTACTGAAAAGTCAACTACAGGTAGAATAAAGTCTGAGAAGACCGAGTCATTTTCTACTCCAAATGAAGGTAATGCTAGTAGAATTTCCAATTTTACTTCACCAATAGAGACTCCATCAAAAACTACTCCAAGGAAGAGAAGATCATTATTTCCTGATATTTCAAGCTTCAAAATCAGTCGTGATCTTGCAAAGACTTTAGGTATCTCAATTTCCGAAGACAAACCACAAACTGCTGAGGAGGATAAAAAGGAGAGAGATTTGGAGTTACTGGAAGCTGAGAGTGACAGCGAGGAAGTTTCTCACGATGATTCAGCTTTAGAAAATCTTCAAAAAGAGATTGAAAGTACGAATGGTGCTATTCTTCAAGAGACAGAAGAAGCTGTTAAGCAAGTCAATGAAATATTCAATGACGAAGAAAATGAGGAGGAAGATGTTCCAAATACCTCTGTTGAAAAAGAGCAGAAGGAATCAAGATCATTGCTTGAGAAACTTGGCCCAATTTTTTCTCTATTCAAACAATTGTTCCTTTTCTTCTTTGTTGTATCTGTGATCATTTCTACTCTTTGGTACCGTGAGCAACGCCTACTTATTGGGTATTGTGGTAATGAAATTGATCAGCCAACATTTCCAAATACTAATAATGTATACTTGAACAAGATTGATAATTATATACAGACGTTAAAACCTAATTGTCTGAAATGTCCAGAAAATGCCATTTGCCTGCCACACTTAAATATCAAATGTAAGCAAGATTTCATTGTTCATGAGCCATGGTACAAATTACATGGTATTATTCCATTAAGTGGCTATTGTGTTAAGGATCAAGAGAAAGAGAATATAATTAACGAAGTTGTTGCAAAAAGTTTGGAACTTTTGAGAGCTAGAAATGCAAACACTAAGTGTGGTGAAGGTACTGATTTGGAAGTTGGAATTTCAGATGATGAACTTTATCAGTTGTTTTTTGCATCTAAAAAAGTAAGTTCATGGAAATAGAGTTATATTACTAGAATATACTAACACTTTAGTCATCTATTAGCGATGAAGAGTTCAACGAACTATGGTCAAAAGTACTTAAAGATTTAGAGAGTGAACCTGAAATTACTGTAAGGCAAGTTTTATTAAGTCAGGATATAAGGCATTTACTAATATAACCATAGTTACGATCTGGAGGAGATAACGATACAGGATTTGCCAGTAACGACTTATCCACCAATGAAGTCAAGAAGGAGACACATATTTCAGAGAGAAAAAAAGTCATTTTCAGATCGAATTCGAAGGCTAAATTAAGTATTAAGTGCAAATTTCAGAAAGAAATATATGAAACGATTGCCCAAAATAAGTATTATATTATAGGATTTGGCAGTTTGCTCATTGTTTTAACTACAATTTACATTAAAATTAATTTATACCAAGAAAGACAATCAAAAATAAAAGAAGTTTCAAGTATAATTATTACAAAACTTGAAAAACAACAAAAGAATGCAATTAATGATCCTACTGGATTAACCAATAGATATATAAGTGCTATTCAACTACGGGATGAACTTCTGCACAATTACAGAAACTCTGAGAGATTTAAATTATGGACTGCGATCCTAAATCAACTAGAAAAAGATTCTAATGTCAGAACATCAACAAAAGAGATTCATGGTGAAATTGTTAGAGTACTCGAATGGATTGGGGAGTGATTATGATATATAGATTATCATTCTTCGAATTTTTAAAACTAATAATTAAAGACAATCGAAAATAGACTAGTAGGAGATCTTTTACCTCAAACAGTACAGACTTTTAAACTAAATTCATATTCATATAATCATTAAATGTTAGTATCCATATAAATATATTTATATGCCCCTCTAATGTCCATTGTTCCTAAAAAACAAAAAAAAAAAATTAACAAATTAAAACAAACCAAACTTTATAACCCTTAAAAGAACCTTCCAAAATGATAATAACACATAAGACAATAAATTTCTAATAATATCTACCTTCTATTAACATTTTCTCCGTATCAGAGAGTACTTTCTCATCGAAAAAATTATCAGCTGAAATATCATTTTTTGGATTCTTTTGTTGTCGTGAAAAGTCACTACTAGTTGATGTAATATTTTCATTTTTTGATATGTCTTGTTCTTGTGTCTCTATTACTTTACCAACCTTTGCCTGAGGTTGGGATAATGTTCTTTTTAAAGAAGATTTTTTTGTAATTGATTTTGACGAAGTATTTATCGTCGTTGATGATCTTGCAAGTCTCTTCTTCTTACTTTTCATGTTCCTTCCAGTATTTGCAAACGAATTTACATCTGTCATGATGATTTGGAATTTGGAGTTACTTGAAGTAGTCTGTTTTTTTTCAGGTTCCTTTGATTTCTTAAAATATCCCATTTTCGGTATTGGCTGATGATTTACCATTACTGGTGATTTATTTAAGATTTTTGAAGTTGGAGTGGGAGATGGTGGTATTATTTTACCATGAGAGTTATCATTTTTAGCAGCTGAAGAATTGATCTTTATAGTTGTTGGGGAAGAATTGAGAGCAGTACTGACACTTTTCTGATCGTTTGGAGTTTGAAACATTTCATTTGAGTTAAATAGTTGATTTTTCAAAGGAGTATAATTCTTATTACCACTACCGGTCAGATAATGATTCGTCTCGATATTCTTCAAAAAGTTTGGGGTACTAAAATTGATATTTAGATTCCTCAAGGGAGTCCTTCCAACTTGGGGTGTTCTATTAACAATCGGTGATTCGTTAATGATATCCCTATAAAACCTCTCTGGCGAATTAAAGAACAGATCTAGATTAAGATCATGGTTCGGAATTCCGTTAGAACCAACACTCGTGTTTGCCAGATTCAGGTTAGTAGAGTTCATGATATGGTTTGACATTGGAGTGTTCTGAAATATTCCGTCTTGCATATTACCTAGACTATTGACCCAGCTATCGTAGTCCAACGACTGATTCGGGTTTGGTATGTTGTTATTCTGATTCTGATTGTTCATCTTGGCGACTGGATTTTGTTTCAACACTATATATATATATATATATATATAGATATATATATATGATGACGATTTAGTGGTGGCACAAACAGCTCCCCTTTCAACTGAGCAAGTATTAGACCCTGATATAGCTTTTGATAGCACTGCAAAACAACTTGTTGACTCTAATATCAAGCCACTTCTAAGTGAAATTACCTTTGGTTTTTTCCCTTTGTTTACTTTACTTTGTTTTGTTTTTGAGACGTTTTTATAAGAATTTCGAACTTTTACAGAACGAGTTCGCGTAGTCGGAAATCTTTTAAAATTCCGAGCCACGGTTAACCAAATTTGGGATATTACGAGGGGTAAACAAACAAAATATAAACAAAAGCCCTTTTTTAATCAGCGGTTATAATATTCATATAAATAAAGAGATAAAAATGGAGTCGCCTACTAAGCAGATACGAAATCAGCTGGAGCAGTTGAGTTTGCAGGAGCAGAATGTTGATAGTGGGAGGAAGGCACGCAGGGGAGTCAAGAACCATCTACAGGTACCTAAGTTGATTCTCAATAGTGAGTTTGGTAGCGATGACAAGGAGAACGAGGTCAAGTTTAGCGATGATACGGTGGTGTTTAATAAGAATGATGCAAATGCCGCTGTGCCAGACTGGATGAAGGTGAAGCTGGAGATGGAAGCTCAGAAGCCCAAGTTGGTTGATGATAAACGTATCAAGCCGAAGTTGGTGAGTAGCGTCGATAGTGAGGACTTGCAGAACACGACGTGGGAGCAGATGAAGCGGGAGTATATTGCTGATGGGTCATCTGAAGTGAGTGAAACACAGGACGAGGATGCGTTGAACTATACCGCGTATAGTTTCCAGGACCTACACCATCTGAGAGCCATCTCGAATGCACACGCTTCTTCTAACGGTACGGCAAAAGTCACGTCTTATAGATCTGACTACGTAGACTCCCCTATTGCACAGCCTAAGATCATAAAGCGGTTTCAGGCACCAAAGGAGGAAAGAAAGGCTGAAATTCATCTAATTACACCTATAGAGGAGAATATGGTGTTTGCACCAGAGGATGGGAAATGGATTTATCCAAATAATGACGAGAGGGGTATAAACTATGACAGGTCTTTGAATCTTGATGAAACTACTAAGATTTCTGCGAGTGAACTCGATGCTCAACAAGTTACAAATGTATCTCAGTTAGATTTATCATTCTCAGAATCAAGGAAACTCTTGATAGCTGCATTGACAGAAGTATTAAAACCGAAAACGAATTGGGATGAGGTGAAAAAAGTTGACTTATCAGGGAAGAATTTGGATACATTGAAAAGTTTAGGTGAATTTTTACCAGAGTTAAAAGAAATCAATGTCAGTAGGAATAATTTGACTAGCTTGGAAGGATTATCTTCCAAATTAGAACGTTTATTAATCTCACACAATAAAATAAGCGATCAATATTTGAATTTCAATAATTTTCAAAATTTACAAAAGCTTGATCTAAGTTATAATGGCATTACAACTTTGGGTTATTTCCAAAATTTGAAAAATCTACGAGAATTATATTTGGTACATAATAAAATCGAGAAATTGGTTGATTTAGCTTCTGTTCAAGTTTTAGATTTATCTGGCAATAAACTCAAAGGCCATATTGATTTTACTGATTTAAAGTTCACTAATCTTTATAGCTTAAATTTGTCATATAATCAAATCAAGACAATCAAGAATTTTAAATTAGAACAGGTTAGACTTCTTTCTTTGGAGAATAATGATATTTGTGAATTACAAATACCAAACGAATTACCGAAATTGAAAAAATTAGATCTAATTGGTAATCCAAATTTGAAAAACTTTGATGTTAATAATAGACTAAAATCTTTAAAGGCGTTTTCATTTAGTGGAGAAACAAGGGTCATTGGTGATTTCCCTAAATTAGAAAGACTAAAAATCAGAAAAGATATTGAATTGAAAAGAATAAAAGCTGATTCCTTGAAAATAAATAACCATCTCTCGTCAATATCCATAAGGGAGAGTCAGATTGAAGTTAAAGATTTAATTATAATTCAAGAAAAATTTCCGCATTTACAAAGAATTGATCTTCAAGACAATAATATAGATGGTAGTTTTGTTACTATAGCTGAATATTTCAAAAAATTTAACAATATTAAAAAAATTAAGATCGATGGTAATCCAATAATATATAGTCTAAAGGACGAAGAAGATAAAAAATTATTCAAGCTTATGATACGCAAACTTACAAATGGTTCTTGAACAAAATGCATTTAATGACTGAAATTATTGTATTCAAGTAAAAGCTTCCCTATATCTATCTAGAGCATCTTGTCTTGCAGCTTCTCTATTAACAATTGGTCTTGGATAACCATTGATTAAGTCATCACTATGCTCATACGGATTATGAATTTTTGGGGCAGGAACATCTTTCAATTCTGGGACCCATCTCTTGATAAATGAGCCATCTGGATCAAATTTCTTACTTTGTGTAAAAACATTAAAAATTCTAAACCAAGGTTGAGCATCTAATCCAGTTGAGGAACTCCAACCCCAACCACCGTTATTTGAAGATAGATCAGCATCAACTAAATGATGATAAAACCATAATTCACCCCACCTCCAATCCTGAGCTAAATCTTTTGATAAGAAGCTTGCAACTATCATACGACAACGATTATTCATATAACCTGAATGTAATAATTGTCTCATTGATGCATCTACTAAGGGGAAGCCAGTTCTACCTAAGCACCATTTTTCAAATCTCGAATGATCATCATTCCAATTTAAATCTAATGAAGCAAAATTAAAAGGCACAAACATCATAAGGTATGGCCATGTAATAGTAACATTTCTATAAAAATCTCTCCATGAAACTTCCTTGATAAAAGTCTCAATTCCAGCATTACCACCAACTCTTTTATTTTTATTTTGTTGTTGAGATTTAGCAACAATAGACCTTGTGGATATGGAACCAATTGTAATGTATGCACTCAACTTTGAAGTTGCCAACTCTGCAGGAAAATCCTTTAAATCTTTATAGGTCTTGATTTCTTCCAACCAATTGTCAAGAGTTTTTTTAGCTTCATCTTCGCCGGCTTTGTATTCTTCTTTGAAATGTTTGAAGTCAACTTGAGTAACACCAAAACTTTCAAGCGTACTTAGTTGGAAATCATACGGAAGATCATACTTGTCATTTGGCAAAAAGCTATGATCCCATTCATCGAAAACATGGTCAATGGATACTAATTCAATAGGATTCTCTGAGAGGTATTTATCCCATTTTCTATACCAGGGTGTAAATTTAGAGTACTGGGTTTTCTTACCAGTTTTAATTTCTAAAGGTTTTACGATGCATTGATCATGAAAGATCTTGATGTTCAAGTCTGTTTGTAGGATTGAAATGTCTCTATTGATCTCGTCAATTTCATAGAGGATATTGAGATATACTGTATTTGATTTCAAACGTTCATGTATCAAATTCTTGAACCAGTTGGTAAAATCAATAGACTCATCATCCACAAATACAGTTGATAAGGGTATATTGAACTGGGCTAGAGAATTTGCTAGCTTTGTTAATGATGTCAGAATAAAATCAATCTTGTATACTGCTTCGGAATGGGCCCTCCAGAATTGAGTTGATATGATATATAGCCCAATTGGACGACACCCATGGGCCTTAGCGTCCTGAACCATGTGGTATAAAGCTGTATTATCCTCGACTCTCAGATCATTTCTAAACCAGTGGACCAAGTACTTCTCATTTGGATCAATTTCGTGGCTGGAATAATCTTCTAGTTGAGTTAATGGTAACGGATAGGTGCCGTTATTCCACTTGTTAGCAGTCGAGACCGAGGGAACCTTATAGTATTTATCATTGAGAGAAGTGTATCGAGTGAAGTCTAGTTTCAGTTTCTTTGACATTGAAGCTATTTACACACTATACAGTAATGCACGAGGCATATATAACATCTACAAACATTCAAACATATAGCAATAACATATAGCAATAACATATAGCAATATACAACATATATATCTATATACAATCCGCCACATATTGCACTAGCCACAAGAGCGCGCCCCCCATTTTGAACATTTCCTCTTTGAGAATACCCCCCTCTCCTCTCCCTCCCCCCTCCTCGAAATGTTGGCCTGGAAAAAGTATCCAATTTGCGCGAACACGTTCTTTCCTTTTTTTATTTATTTATTTAAATCTCTTTTTCAAACCCCGTTACACACACGCCCCCCAAAGTCCGAGAGTATTTTTTCAAAGCCCATATTAGTTAAATTTTTTTATATCCCCGAAAAAGTGGCTTTTTTTTTTGATTTATCTTTTTATGCGTAATCGCTTCGGAATACCCCTCGGGTGAGTCTCATATAACAGCCAATTAAAACGTCCATTTTAACAAACAACGGGGATTGTCAGCAATAAGAAAAAGAAGAGATATAAATTAAAAGTCACGTGCTTTATCATAAATGTGGCACAATTTACCATTAAAACAAAAAAAGATACTTACACACAAGCCACTTAGAGGCTAGTGAAAAAAAATCTGTTTAAAATCATATTCACATTATAAAGAGATTTATTTTTTAATCTAATACATATTAAGCGCTTCAAAAACTGAGAATGTCACAAATCATAAAAGAGTTTTATTCCGTGGTAGCGCCTAAGGTAGCGCCTAAGGTAGTGTCGACTAAAGTAACAAGAAGTTCAAATACTATTATAAAATCAGATATCGAACTGTTAAATAATGCTGACCCATTTGGTTCAATCTCGGCGCTACATGAATCTTTGGTTGTGTTCACAGACGATAAGACGCTGATTAAGTCGCTGCCTCATCTCTCTCAGCTAACAGGTTGTGTTGTTAACGTTGCGGTGTCGGATTACCAATCTATTGTCGCTTTGAAAGACTTGAATTTCGTTACATTGGTATCAAGTAGTAAAATTGACTTGCTACAGGGATTAGTGTTATCTCAGGTGTTGACACAGCATTCTTCCAAACCAATATTGCATTTCATCGATTATGATGCTATTTCACAAGATTCAAGTATTGTTAAGATTAATGACCATGTTTTAAAACGAATCTTGGATACACAACTAGAATCTGATGGGGACTTGGTCCAACAAGGTATTGATTTATTAAATGTAAATGGGTTCCCAATAAACTACTTTGATATAATATTGGGCTCTAAATCATCAAAAACTGCTATAATTCATCTTGGTTCTCATTTTAAACAATTATCAAAATCAAAATTACCAGTTGTTAATATTAAAATCTTTAGACCTTTAGAGCTCTCAAGTATCCTTGAAGCTTTACCATCATCTGTTGACTCTATCGCAATCTTGGAAAATTCATTGAATAAACCAGTTCAAAGATTTTCTCCATTATTATTAGAATTTTTCCAATCGCCAAATCTATTAGTAGACTCCGGTATAACTAAAATCACATCATCAAGTATTGGCGATTATGAAAATGATTTTAACCAAGTTATCAAATTATTGGTTTCTAATTTATCATTTGATAATCCAGTTCAGAATCTGTATTTTGGTAAAGAAATTGAATCAGTAGAATTATCAAAATTGAAAATAGAGGAAATCTCAAAGATCAAAAAATTAGAATCAAGCTATATTACAATATTAGATCAATTGTTTGGATCTAACTTAAATATCTTGAATCAATTCAACTCAAAAGATATTAATGCTTCTACCCCAGAGTTCGGGTTTGGTTCTTTTATTTATAAAAATGAAAAACACAAGTTTTTGATTGAATTAGTCCATAAGTTTTTGGATTCTCCAGAATCTAAATTCTTGACTCCAAGATTGAATGAATTAGTGGAAAAACTCTCAAAATGGTTGGTTTATTCTCGTGATTTGGCTGGTTTATCTCAAGATCAAATTTCTAGTCACAATGCATTAGTTGATGAAATTTTAGAATTGTTATCAACCTCAGACTCTTCAACTGCTAGAGAGCTATTATCTTATAGAGATGATTTCTATCTGAGATCATCTTGGTTAATCGGATCAGATTCATGGGCTTATGATTTAGGTTCTTCAGGTGTTCATCACGTTTTATCTGCAAATGAAAATATTAACGTTTTAATCATAGATAACGAAACTTATGATTCTAAACTTGAACAAAAACCTAATTCTGTTTTGAGAAAAAAAGACATTGGTCTTTATGCTATGAATTATGGTAACGCTTATGTTGGTTCTATTGCTATTTATTCTTCTTATACTCAAGTATTGACTACTTTGATTGAAGCTACTAAATTCAATGGTCCATCTATTATTTTGGCATATTTACCAATTAAAGATGAGAATGATACTCCTTTAGATATCTTGACAAACACTAAAAAGGCTGTTGATACTGGATATATTCCTTTATACCGTTATAATCCTTCATTAGCAGATTCTGAAACTTTCAAATTGGACTCGACTGTTGTTAAACAAACTTTGAAAGATTTCCTTGATAGGGAAAACAAATTGACCTTGTTATCTTCTAAAAACCCACAATTTGCGAGATCTTTAGACCAATCCCAAACTTCAATTGTTAAACAGAAGCAAGAAAAGAGAGCAAAAGAAGCTTACGATCAGCTATTGGAAGGTTTATCAGGAGGAAATTTATCAATCTATTTCGCATCTGATGGTGGGTCTGCTGAAAGTTTGGCTAAGAGATTAGGTAAAAGAGCTACTCAAAGAGGTTTAAAGGCAGTTGTCTTATCAATGGATGATATAATAATCGAAGATTTACCAACTGAAGAAAATATTGTTTTCATTACTTCCACTTCAGGTCAAGGTGAATTCCCACAAAATGGTAAAAATTTCTGGGATACTA